>JAUMHA010375600.1:0-12901 GCA_032359765.1 Saxidomus gigantea
TTTAAAAACACATTTGCGCTCGGCCAGCAGACTGGAAAATGAAAACCTGGTTTTGTGACAATTTCCTGTCACTTGTTTTGTGTTCTTTTGCAACTTGTTCTATATATTTATGCAGAAGTTTGTTTGAGTTTCTTTTTATTTTAGTTTTGCACAGCGGTACTCTGCAAAAAAAGGGAATGACGATGTCCTTTCGTTATTCGGAGACAGTTCCGAAGAAGATAAATCTTTTTCTGGCTTCGAGTCGGAAGATGCTTTTTCTCATAAAACAAACCAAAAAGCAAGCCCAAAAGTGTAGTTAAATTAGTCTCGAAAGATAAATCTAAAAATAACTCCAAGTCTGGAAAACCCCACACAGAATCATGCGCAAATGCTTCTTCAGGGGGTACTTCCAGTGCTAAAACGGGCAAGAAACAAGTACAGGTAAATAACATTGTTGATTAAATTTTAGATAATTTATCGCAAAACGATGTTTTAAAATTAAGACACGTGTTAGGCGTTGCCTCACCCCAATATGGGAATGAAAATTGTAATACAATTAGTAATACTGCTGCCCAAAACGTTGACACAGACCCGTTTTCTGGGCTGTATGATGATGAAAACACTTTGTTTACTGCACGGAAGGTTGACGAACAATTTACTGATGCATTATTTGAACGTGATTCAAATTTTGATTCCTCTCATACAGTAATTTACCTGGTTCAAATGACTCTGATATTTTCTCTTAAGATGACTGGGATATGCTGAAATTAAAAGCCCCAGAAAGGGGCGCCAATATAAGTGAATCCCTTGCCAGTTTGATAAACACGGCATGCACAAATCAATGCCAGGTCAACAAAATCATTGAGAAGTACAAGGTCCCAGCTAACTCAGTGACCAAATGTGTCCCCCAAAGGTTAATGAAGAAATTTGGAATGAACTAGCGAAACAAAAAAGAGTTCAAATTACAGACAAATCCTTAAGGGATATTCAAAATTTGGTTATGGCAGGTATTTTGCCAATTTTACAATTGGCTAAGGCATGTTTACAAGCCTTTTATTTCAAAGGCCCCAGAGGTTAAGTCTTATTTAGCTGATGCATTGACAATTTTTAGGCAAGTTCAATTTAATCTTAGTGCTAGAAGACGATATTTGATCAGACCTTTTTTGAAGCCAAGATATGCAGGTATTTGCAATATTAACACTCCAATCACCTCTTTTCTCTTTGGAGATGACGTTTCTAAAGAAATAAAGAGATGCGATACAGATATCAGAATTGGGAAATACTATCCACAGGGTAAAAGTTTTAGGGGATACAGTTTCAATCAAGGTTATGTACCAGACAATTACCGAGGTTTTGGACCTATGCGTTCTAGACTCTAGAGGCAGATCAGCCATGTTCAGATCTCGACCATATGGGGTCGCACAGAATGATAGATACGGTCAATTTGGCTATGAGCATCAGTTGCAGACCAGATCAAGGAGAGGCATTCCTACAGCAACAGTGACATCCCCAATATAGCCGATCACACCTTTAAAACAAAGGTGAGTAATTCTCAAAAACTGATCGCTTCCTTTAGAGAATGGAAAGCATTAACAAGAGACTTATGGGTCTTAGAGGCTGTACAAGGTTATAAGATTGTATTTGATGAAATACCCATGCAAAGTCATATCCTAATCAAATTAATTTCAATAAAGATGAAGAAAATTTAGTAGACCAAGAAGTCAAATCTTTAATTAAAGAAGGTGCAATTTTTCCATGTAATAAACAACATGGTGATTTTATATCAAATATTTTTCTAGTTCCTAAGCCAAATGGAAAATTTAGACCAGTGATTAATTTAAAGCACCTCAAGAAATATGTACATTATGAGCATTTCAAACAAGAAACATTTCCATTTGTTTTAGATTTGATACAGAAATATGATTTTTTCACATCCTTAGACCTACAATCTGCTTATTTCTCAATTCCAATCCATCCAGAAAGTCAGAAATACTTGAAATTCCTATGGAAGGGAGCTTACTTTGCTTTAGTTGTCTCCCCTTTGGACTTTCTTCAGCACCTTTTGTGTTTACCAAAATTCTTAAGCTTGTCTATGCCTTTTTCAGACAACTAGGAATAAGGTGTTCTTATTATATTGATGACTCTATCAATATGAATCAAGATAGACACAAATGTCAACAAAACTGTGATGCAATGTATGATAAATTGCAGTGTTTAGGATTTGTTATTAATGATGAAAAATCAGTTGTCATACCCACACAAAAAATCAAGTTCTTTGGATATCTGCTCGATTCAGTTTTATTTATGTTTTTTTTACCAGATGATAAAGTTGAGAAGATTTCTAAGCTAGCTTCAAATTTATTAATACAAGATTGCGTTAAAATCAGAGATCTAGCCTCTTTTATAGGCCTTTTGATTAATGCTTTTCATGCCATCCTTGAGGCTCCATTACATTACAGAAGCCTTGAACGTTTGAAAGTAGAGGGTTTAGATCAGTATGGTGATTACAAAGCTTTGGTAAAACTTTCCAAAGAAGCGTTCATTGAAATAAAATGGTGGCTTAATAATGTTAGAATAAAAAATGGTAAGAAAATTAGACAAGAGCCTATTTCATCATGGATACAATGTGATGCGTCCAACTGTGGTTGTGGGGCATATCAAGTTAAATCTTCACAAAGCATTGGTAGCAGATGGAATTCATCTGAATCAGCCAGTCATATCAATTACCTTGAGCTACTTGCTATTTTCTTTGCCTTAAAGTCATTTTATTCTAAGGTAAGGGATATTCATGTAGGGGTTCAGTCGGACAATACAACTGCAATTGCCTACATCAATAAAATGGGTGGCATAATAAAAAAATTGTGCTCAATTGCAATGGATATCTTAGCTAAGAAGATTTGGCAATGGTGCTTAGAAAGAAACATTTTTGTCACAGCTTTTCATCTGCCAGGTTCATCAAATATTCAAGCAGATTTTGCTTCTCGCCATTTTTCTGATACAACTGAGTGGGTGTTGAAAAATGATATCTTTTTTAGACTAACCAAACATTTCTTACAACCCAATGTACATTTGTTTGCTTCCAGACTAAATACACAATTACATTGTTATGTGTCATGGATGCCTGATCCAGAGGCATGGGCAGTTAATGCTTTTTCTTTAAACTGGGAAGAATTTAATGCATACATATTTCCACCTTTCAAACTATTGAGCAAGGTTCTGAATAAAATAAAAGATGACAGAGTAGATAGAGCACTTCTTGTTTGTTCCTTTTGGACAAATCAGACTTGGTTCCCATTGTTTTTACATAGTCTAATTTCTTTCCCAGTTAGATTGCCCAGACATACAAACTTACTGAGCCTACCACACGATGCGAGCCTCCATCCACTTGGAAAACAACTCCAGATGATTGGAGCAGTTGTATCAGGAAACAACTTAAGAATCGAGGAATTCCACAAGGAGCTATTGACATTTTCTTCATCAGTTGGCGTGCAGGGACAAGAAAACAATATCAGTCAGCTTGGAAAAAGTGGAGTTTGTGGTGTAATTTTAGGAACTGTAATCCAGTTTCACCAGCTGAAACAGATATAGTGTCTTTCTTATTTTTTCTAAAGAATTTAAACAAATCATATAGTGTGATTTCTACTCACAAAGCTGTGTTATTTGAAACTTTTAAACTTATTCATCAGGACTGGAATTTTACTTCTCACATTGTTACGCGTTTGATGAAGGGATTGTTTGTGAACAATCCTCCAAAACCAAGATATAACTTTACTTGGGATGTTTCTAAAGTGCTTAATCTCATCTCTCAGTGGATGCCATTAAAGTCTTTATCTTTGAAGATTCTAACTTTTAAATTAGTAACTCTTAGCATTATGTATAGCAGCTCGTGCTCAGACTTTGAAGGCGCTGTGTGAAGACTGAAGACAATCTTTGTTTTAAAGGTGACAGGGTGGTTTGTTTTTATGGAGATAGACTAAAATGCTCTAAAGCTGGAACCCCATTTACATTTGAACTGAAGTGTTTTGAAAAAGTTGAATTGTGTCCAGTAAGGACATTGACTTATTATTTGAAACGTACAAAATCCTTAAGAAAGGATAATCAGCTACTTATTTCTTTTGTAACTTTTAAGGCTGCTACTACAAGTTCTATTGCTAGGTGGCTGAAAGCTGTACTTAGTCAAGCAGGGATTGATGTAAATGTATAAAAGGCTCATTCTTTCAGAGCTGCATCTTCATCTGCTGCTTTAAGAGCAGGGTGTAAGCTGTCTGATCTATTAAAAACTGCTGACTGGTCTTCGGCAAAGAATTTTCATAAATTTTACTTCAGGGAAGTTGAACAAGATAGTACAAATTTTGGAAGTTCTGTCTTAAACTGTGGAAATGATAACTAATTTGATAGTGTATTTCTATATTCTAAATGATGAGCTTCTTGCATCTATGACATGAATTATTGATCAGTGACAGTATATGTTATGACTATTATGTATTAAATTCTAATAGAGATTTATTCTGTTCATGTTGTCTCTTTAAAGATGCTATTATTATATATATTGAAGGCCAAGGCCTATTGAAAATAATGGAGACCCCATCCAAGCACTTGTTGTGACGGATGGGGGTCATTATTGGAAATAGGCCGGAGGCCGACATATATATCAACCTTCCCACTTTTACTGAATTTTACATTTCTTGGAATATTATACACCCTTCCCTGATTCCTTGATAGCCAACATGAACCTTTAAAACTTTGATTTTGCACGGGCAATGTGACTGCTTTATATGGCTAGGTCACGTGATTATGTGAAAACACCTGTAAAGAGTAGCGATGATGTTACGGTCGAAAAGATAACATGCTATTATTATATATATTTCGGCCTCCAGCCTGTTTCCAATAATGACCCCCATCTGTCACAACAAGTGCTTGGATGGGGTCTCCAACTTATTCCATTAACAGCCAGTGAGTTTCTTTAGCAACCAGTGACTTCTTTAGCAACCAATGGCTTTCCCTAGGAACAAGTGACTTCCTTAGGAACAATTGACTTCCTTAGCAACAACTAATTTGTTGAAAACTAGAATGTTTTTCAGATACACATTCTTGCTGTGTGCCATTAGTTAAGTAAGATTTAAACCAAGTCATTGATTTTTCGTTTACATTGTAGATAATGTGATTTTATCTACAGTCGAGACTGCCTTAGCGACTCCCTGAATTAAGCGACTCCCTGTCATATACGACTTTATTTTATGCGCCAAATGCAATTTCCTATATAAGTAGACTGAATTAAGCTACTCCCTGTATTACGTGATAATCGACCATGAATTCCAGCTCCCAAATCGATAATTAGACTGTTTTTAGCGACTTTGAGATGCTCACTCGCACTTTGTATGCTCTTTAGAGTTACGGTTCCTTATCTCGCTGACAACGAATTACGGACTTTGATGTTTGCCGCATGTGTTGCTAATTATGAGAACCTAGAGAATGAGAAGTTTGAGTAGGTGTTGACATGTTGAGAAAATTAAGTCACTTTAAATACTAGAGTTTTTCGAGTTTTACTCATAACCTTCTGACACATCTCAAACACACTTATTACTGATTGTTTTTCAATGTGTATTGGAGATTTAATGGTCTTTTACCTCAAGTGATTATCACGTTTAATGATAACGAGAACTGAAAGTAAACAAAATATTCGATTTTTTGTCATTTTTCAGGTGCGTTTTATACAGTAAAATAAGTTTTTTTCTCTGGAATTTCTCAGATATTTTACCTGCGTCTTATGCATTAGTGAGTCTAATACACACATGATTACGGTAAATGAAATTGCTAAACATGATTGTGTGCAAATTAAATGATACTTTATATAGGAATTAAATTGTGGTTTGAGAAACTATAGGAATGGCCTCTGTCAGTCTGTCCTTGCGTCCTTCTGTCCGTAACATTTCCTGTCCGTCCTTCCATCCGTAACATTTCCTGTCGCTCCATATCTCCTTAACCCCTTGAAGGATTTTCATGAAACTCGGGTCAGATGTTCACCTCATCAAGACGATGTGCAGAACCCATGAATGGATCACGCTGGCTCAAGGTCAAGGTCACAACTGAAGGTCAAAGGTCTGAGTCTAACATTTCCTGTCCGCTCCATATCTCTTTAACCCCTAGAAGGATTTTCATGAAACTCTGGTCAGATGTCCACCTTATCAAGACGATGTGCATTACCCATTAGCCAGTCACGCTGGCTCAAGGTCAAGGTCACAACGTAAGGTCAAAGGTTTGAGTTTAAAATTTCTTTGACTTCTTTATCAGTAACTTTATTTGCCTTTTAGAAACCGCAGTGTGCACCTCTGAGAGAAAACTACACTCGGTAATATTGTTCGTATTTGCAGCGGGTGATATAGCAGTCTTTTAGACTGCCTTGTTATGCTTAAATATCTTTATATATGGTGTAAATCTTGCAAGATATGCAGAACGTGTACTTTTGGTACCAGCAGTCAACATATCTATTTCTCACAAATATCTCGTGAAAAAATAAATATATCTAACAAAGCTAGTTTAGCTAATTGAAAGAATGATTCTTCTATTTCATCAATAGTTCTGACATAATTTTATCCGATCTTTGAACAATAATATAAATGATACACGTTTAAGCTTAGGCTAAAATGCAAATGTTCTACACGATTGGTCGTCCTCGCTATCTCAGACCATTTTTATGTCATTCATATCATGCAACGTTGATTTTACGGAACGAACGATGTGTTACACGATACACGATCTGAATTTTGCACGAAGAATGCACTAACAATAAACGAATGATGAATGCAAATGGAATGCACAATACATGAACGATACACAAAAATTTTGCAAAGTTACACGTGAGCATCACTGTAGTTAGTTTTGGACTTTTACACCCGTCACCCAAAGAAAGCATCATTAGATTATCAACATTTAGTGTTGAGAAATTTTAGAGTGTCTGATTAACAGTTATAATTGTAACATACCGGGACACCGATGATGACGTAATAAGGTGAATATGGTTGCTGCCTATGATAAACAAAATGGTGATTTCTCTTGTAGTTTGCCATTATAGTGACACTTTCAAGACTATATTCAATGTGAAAGGGACGGAATAGAAGGTAGATATCGGAAATTGCTAGACCTGTGGATTGATTTTACTGCCAACAGTTTACCATTTATTTGGAACCAAAAAATGGACTTTTTCCCTTGTCCCTGCGGGGTCAGGTTTTTAGTGGTTTTACTGTACTTATATATCTGACAAGAATCAAATAAAGGTTTTGTCGGTGTTTGTGAAAGTTTTATTACTCAAATAATGCAAATTTAAATACTGCACAATTATTTCTAAATAAAGAAGCACCCATGGACAAGCATGTTGTGGAGGTACTTATCACCTTTATCAATAGCTCTTCTGGAAGCAGTGGTATTTAATCATTTTCAGGTCAGTGTAAAGAAAATCATAATAAATTTACTTGTTCAGCAGAACATTTACAATTTCACACAATAAGTAACCTATTATACACTTATTGAATTGCAATCCTTTTGTGAGAAAGTTTGCAGTTTCTTATGAAAGACAACATCTAGTAGTGGCCCTTCCCAGGCGTGAGTGATGTTCAGATAAAATGCCAGCTTGTAAATAACTGAAACAGTGTTGAAATTTGAGTAAAAACCAGGGAACAAAATATACTATTACTACTGTGAGAAACA
The DNA here is from genome assembly GCA_032359765.1 of Saxidomus gigantea. Taxonomy (NCBI): domain Eukaryota; kingdom Metazoa; phylum Mollusca; class Bivalvia; order Venerida; family Veneridae; genus Saxidomus; species Saxidomus gigantea. The sequence goes on from JAUMHA010375600.1 coordinate 7,684, forward strand.
TGAAAAAGCTGTATAGAATAAAGAAGCATACAACGCTGGTCCTTTTGTTATACGCAATAAGTGACTGGTCTATGGTTTTATGTATAATCACTGCATATAATTAATGTTCAATAGAAATCAGTTACATAGTATTACTTTGTACTAATTGATTTCTGTGATTTACAAGAACTCCATTTGAGCTTGATACTCCCGTCCAGTTGTTAGATTGAAATATTTCACAGTGAGCTCAGTCTCCCCAACTATCAGATGTGTCTCATCATCCCAGTAATCAGGCCATCCCTCTGATGGAGGTTTAATCACAATACGACCCACCTTAGTACACTCCTCCTCTGTACAGTATCGAGGATTCTCTTGTGTAGATCTGTACAGTGATAAATACCTCACCCTATGTTTCTCTTCTGGTTCTCTGGCTGTACCATATCCTACATGTATGACGGTTTTTCCATACTCCTCTATTTGACCTTTCTCTATCATCTTCCTAAATATCTGGCAACAGCAAGCTTCTCCATCCTTAGAGTGCTTCAGAGACTCTGGATCTTCTCCTTCTATAAATGGTCTAGCAACATCAAATCCATATGTAAACCTTGACCTACGTTGTATGATATTTGTAGGCTTCCAGCCCATCATCACTGCTCCTTTTAACACAGCCAGTCTAGCATCATCTACCAGGACAACCCTTAAGTCACCGAATGCAGCTTGGATTCTCTCCCTTACATATGGAGACTCGCTATAACCTCCAACCAGTAGTAGAGTTTTGATTTCATTGTCATGACAGGCTTCTAGAATTTCCTGAAGTTTATACATAATTTCATCAACTGATGGTTTACAGAATTTTTCTATGATTTCTCCTGGAATAATAAGTCTGCATTCAATAGGTTTGAAGTCAAGTTTGTCAGCATGACTTGTTTCTTTTATGACATCTTGAAGAGTTGTCTTCCCTGTTTCACGCAATACATGTATCAGTGCATTTTCCATTCTGAGAGTAATTGTTCTGTTTTTTTGTTTGAAATCTTTCTTTTTGATCTGAAAATCATTGATTAAACTTGTACATGCAGAGCTGTGATTAGATGAGAACTCCTGCCATACTTCATTTCCTACCAGGTTTTTCATAAAGTCAATAAATTGTTTATCAACATCACTGCCACCTGTAATTTCACCAGTTACCCGATAAATTTCCCTTAATTTACCATCTGATAGTGTTTCATGAACACAGATATCTGATGTTCCACAGCCAAGGTCGGCTAAGATATACTTAAAACCAACTGGAACTTCACACTGCATAAAAAGTCTGGGTCTGCTGTATAGGGCAGCTGCCTCCGGCTCTAGCACGAGTCTTATCTGTTTGTGTGGGATATCAGCTTCCATTGCTGCCTCACGCATGAATTGTCGTGAAGAATCAGAGGAGATTGCTGGGATCGTTATCATCCATTGAATGGATGGATCTTTCAGTCCAATCCTTGCTTGGAAAACAATAATCATTTTTTCAACAAGGTTTTTCAGATGCTTGATTGCCATTGAAAAAACTAGCATTGCTTTTAATTTTTTACCTGAAATATCTGGAATCTCCATGTCGCGTGTTATATTATCATTTTGGTATAGCTGCATCTTAAAGTTTTCTAAATAGAAAAATTTCTTTCTTTCATTTTCTGGAAGGTCGTTATATTTCCTTTGTGCATCAAACCCAAATGAATGGAAAGTTTCATCAGGATTAAGTAGCAGAGTGGTTGGTACCCGGTCTTGCTCAAGCATACTGCAACGCTGTGCAGTTTGTATTTCATCCTCAGTGCCTTGAAATGAGTAGGCAAATCCAGAGTGTGCTGTGCCAAAGTCTATCGCTATAACAACCAAAGGCTTTTTCCTTTCCTCTTGCTTATTCTCAGAGTCTCTGTCTGTCTCAGGAATGATGCTACTTTGGTACACATTTGTTTGGCTAATGTTTGCTCCCATTCTTAATACTGTACTATCCACCTAGTAGATATTCTGTAGTCAGTTATTTATTCTGTAACATTTGAAATAGAAAATTTATGTTAAATGACATCATTTTTTAATATTACTAGGATCTGTTTTGATATGTTTGATACATACCGTAATCGTGTGTGTATAACCCGCAGTTTTTTTACCCATTTTTAAATGTCCATGAAATCAGTGAAATGTTTACGATTTCACGTGTGTTTACATTTTTTGACCACTTTCTTTTTGAATAGTTTTTATCGGGCGGCGCTAAAAGCCGATTACCAGTACCGGTTACCTGTCGTAAATTTGTGCATTATACAGCTATTCATTAAGGTCGGGAATGAGAATTTTAAACTTATATTGACATTCTTTTTTTCCCAAAAAATATAATTCAATATTGTTTAATTTTTTCGGACTAGGTCTATAGATGTACATGTATTAAAATCAATATGAACGCTTTCTTTTAGATTTCGCTATAATGAAATTGCTGTCAACGTAAAGTTTGTAACTTTTTGTTGTGTCTGTAATTACCAACCAATTATCGGTGATCAATACTGTTGTCTGTATAATGTTAGACAAACAAGCCTATTGTACTTGCAATAATCTTCACACTTTTTTCTCTAATGTGTCGATTATTATGAGATATTTGTTGTCAAGTCAGAAAGGTGTTGACACTTTGGGCAGATATTTTCCCCTGGAGAACACTCCTTTTGAAATACCTGTTAACGGTGCCAGCTGACTAAGATGCGATCTCCGGGCGGAAAAATGTTATGCAGGACCATTTTCCCGCGAAAAATGACATGATTTTCGGATATTTGCCGTGCGTATTATACATCGATATGAAGGTTTTTCCCGAGATTTTCATGCCAAATTGGGGGTGCGTATTATACTCCCATGCGTTCTATACACACACGATTATGGTAACAACATTACAAAAAATAAATAATACAAAATAACAATTTGAAATAACGTGAAGTTGAAAAACAATTCTGAATTTTTTTACATAAGACATGAAAATGTTCATTTGAAGATTTTCCCAATAAACAGTGACTTTTTAAACTGAACATGTTTTTCTGTAACTGTAACTCTAACTTCTTCACAAAGTAATTTCCAAAATCTATTTCTGTGACAATGAGAAGCTTTTGAATTTTTTTTTTTTTTTTTAGCTCACCATAAGCTACTATGATCAGCCTCTGTTGTTAGTCAACAATTTGATGCAAACTGCATCATCTCCATAAAATCAGCCAAATTCAGCCAAACATTACAGCAATGTTCCTTGTATGGTCCTCTCTCCATTTTTTTCAAAGAATTACATTCTATGCAGAATTCTGGTTGTCATGGCAACCAAAAGGATAATGCTTCAAACATCCTCTGAGAGCTGCTAGGCCCAGAGCTTAGATATTTGGTGTGTAGCAATGTGTAGAGTGGTCTCCTACAAGGTTGATTCAAATCAGAACCGTGGGGTCAAGACTGGCTCTTGCCTGGGGGTAACTTGTTTCAAATAGACTTATAAAATGAAAAATTTAAAAGTCTTCTTCTTGAAAACTGCAAGGCCAAAAGCTAAGATATTTGGTATGTATTAACATACCAGGGGTCACTTGTTTGCTCACTTGAGCATTTGTGCTCAGGCTGAGCTATTGTGATCACTTTTGTGATCATTCACCGTCCGTCGTCTGTTCAAAATGCTTGTGAAAAACTACTGGACCAATTTCAACTATACTTCGCATGTATGTTTCTGATTGTTCAAATGAAGTAGTTCCAAGAACTTTGGTTAAACATCTACTTCAAAAGTGGGAAGGAGCAGTGCTTAGATATTTGGTATGTAGTATTGTCTAGTCGACCTCTAACAAGATTGTTTAAATCATGACCCCAATGAGTTCCTAAAGCAAGAATCAACTTACCTAGCAACCAATGACTACCTTAGCAACCAGTAACTTCAACCAGTGACCAGCGACTTCATTAGCAACTGTTTTCTTCGCTAGCAGCAAGTGACTGTCTTAGCAACCAGTAACTTGCTTTGCAATGACTTCACCTAGGAAAAAGTGTCTTCCTAAGCAACAACTTAGTCCTCTAGTAACTAGTGAGTTCCCCTAGCAACCAGTGACTTCATTAGCTTCCCCTTGGAACAAGTGACCTCTGTATAAACCATTGACTTTCTTTGCAACCAGCAAGTGCGCCTAACAACAAGTGACTTTCCCTAACAACCAGTGACTTCCTTAACAACTACTGACTCCTTTTTGCAACATGTTAGTGCACTGGTACTCGGGTTAGCAATATAGCGCCATCATGGCCCTCTTGTTTTACATATTATATCACCCACAGTCTTCAAACTTCAAAGGATTTTTGGTCTTACTGACAATTTATACTGATTTTGGGGTCAGTGGGTCAAAGGCCAAGGTCACAATGACCGACATTAGATTTTCCTTGATAAATATTTACTGGTCACAATTTTCATTTGACTTTCATGAAACTTGCTCAGAAGCATGTAACCTGTAGATGATCCCTATAGTTTTTATGGTCAGTGGGTCAACAGTGACCCTAGCTTTGAAAATCATTTCAACTGAATATTTTGAGATCTATTTGTCAACAACAGTCTTTAAATTTCATAGGATGATTGGTCTTACTGAGCTGTTGATCCCTACTGATTTTGGGGTCAGTGGGTCAAGGTCACAGTGACCATTTAGCTTTTCCTAGATTAAATTCCAAAAGATTTTCACAAAACTTTAAATTGGCCACACAGGTGATATATTTGCATAGTATAGTATGCATTGTATAGTGGTCCACTACCAACATTATTCAGATCATATCCTTGTGGTTGAAGTTGTCTTTACCTAGCCATATGCCCTGTGACATTAACCATGACCTTTTGACCTACTTTGATTTTTAAGCTACAGCAAAACAATTTGGATCACATGACATTGTACAGTTTTGCAAACAGATTTCAATACTATCCTAGGATGACTTTGAAACTGACCTTGGTACCCAGGTGAGCGATACAGCGTTATTATTGCCCTCTTGTTATACTTCATCCTTCTTGGTTTGGCTTCTTCTAGTGGCTCTTTGTGTGTCTTGATCATGGAAGGTGGGAGTTTTTGTCTTACTGCTTCAGCCTTGGGGGTTGTCTTTTGTAATAGTTGTTGTTCATCTGCAATGTTTGAAATGAATGACTTAAGGCTGTTAGACGGTCATGATTTTTAGCTCACCTGAGCTGGCTCAGGGTGAGCTATTAGGATCGATGAATGTCCGTCGTCCGTCCACACTTAGT
>JAUMHA010375611.1:0-12900 GCA_032359765.1 Saxidomus gigantea
AAACACACCGAAAATTGGCTTACGTGCTGCATTGTTCAGTCAAGTGTGTCTGTACAACTCTAAGTGTCCCTTCCTTGAAAGGAACAATAAGATGTCTATATACCTGGGTTTGGGCACGACATGTCTGCTTTATGTCTATGAAAAAATATTTGCACGCGCTCAAAACACAATCCCGAAGGGGCCTGTACGCGAACGCTGGTTAAATGCAAATTTTTAAACCTGGTAAAATTGTGTCCAAGGTCATTTTCAAGGTTGTCTTAAAGTGTCAGCATTTGCATTGGGCGTCTTAGTTTTCAACATTCAGGAGCTGCCGGCATAGCCTTCAAATTCATACAGACAAAACGTGTTCCATACGGTAACTGTTGCTTCTATGGAAAGCCAAACCTGTCTTAACCCGCGTATACGGTTTATTACGTTATGGACGTTCAAAGGATATAAAGAGAAAGAAAACATATGACTAAAATTCACTTGTTGAATGTTAGCAATAACATTGTCTTCTTTTATTTCTTCTTCCTTCTTCTTCTTCTCCTTCTTCTTTATCTTCTTCGTGTACGTTGTCTACACTGTCTTTCTGGTCACAGCATTGAAGAAGGCGGTCTTTCTGGCCATACAACTTTTAAGCAATTTCCTAGAAAATAAACTGACAAAAGTCATGACACAGGACAACAATAGTGCTAGTGAATTTAGTTTGTAGTTCCTTTTTGAACTGATTTAAAACTGTTTGCCCTTAACTGGCACACCATGCTAATTTGTCACTTTTCTTGATTAGATTATGGCTATAAACTAAATCAATATTCATCAAACAGAGGGTTAATTGAGTGCACACCATTAACGAAAGAGCTTTTATACATGGGAAATGCATGCAATTGACAGTTTGTGCCTGTAATGGCGTACTGCACTCAATAAAACTTATTGCCTCCGCATATATAATACTGTGTCTGTGGTGGAACTAAGGAATGGCTTTCCTATATTTCGTTCTATCTATACCTTAAGGACTCTTACGAGGTTAAAGTTTGAACTAGATTGACCCCAAGAAAGACTCTTTCTTCCCTTTCACAGATCTTTATGTCTCATTTTTCAAAACCTAAAGAATGAATTAAAAAACTCTGATTTTCTTCTTATTATAATCACAACCAAGAATTTCTGTCTGTTTGCACGTGTTTCTTTAATGCGCATGTCAGTGCAGAATTAAGTCAATCACAAGACACACCCAATGAATCTGTAATAGTTTTATGTGATTTAATGTCTGATGCCCTGAACGTCTGCGGAAGTAGGTAAGTCCATTTAAGGCCTTTGATTGGTGCGCACAGGTACGTATTGATGCATGTATAAAGTATATTGTACAATTGCTTGTACTCGTGTCTTGAAAAATAAAAGATGCTCTTTAAACATTTATTTACTTGCTGTACTGGCGGACCCCGTTGATCACCGCAGAGACAAGCATCATTACGTTTGCAAATCGATTTTCTAATAACAGCGCCAGATCAATCAACGGTGATGAATGTGATCGCACCCTAGAAAATGTGAAAGAAAACGTGCTCTCTGTATTTGCTTTACAGCTTCAACGAGAAAAAAAAACAACAGTCGGTATTAAAGTAAATTTGTGCAAAAGTACAAGAAACTGAATCTTCATATAACAAGTACTAAGAGACTTAAAAATTCTACTTTCGCGTTGTTTTCGCGCCGATGGTCAGCACGTGCTTTTCCACGTGCATTTCGATACATGGTTTCACATTTCCGATCTTGATACGCTGTTTTTCATCAATTCATAATATCTAGCATTAATATAAGAATTTGTTGGCCTGAACAACACTAAATCTGAGTATAAATTTAAGATCTCCAAAACCATTTCTGGCTCTGCCGAAGTCAAAGACATTAATACCTTTAAACGTGATAGGTCATTTTCTGACGTTGATATGATATTAACAATTCTGTTTGTAGGGAAGTAAAAACATCTTGAAAACATCGCCAAAATATGAATAGGACTAACATCTTAAAATATTATTTGAACTATTTTTGTCATGTGAGATGGAGTAAGTAATTGCGAAATATATATTAAATAGCGCGTTTCATTTACGTCATTTGCTTATGAATTAATTAAAGGCAATTTTCCGAATCATTATTATGCATGTGACGATGACATGCATCATAAAAAAATGTTAAGTTTGATTTAAAGGACAACTATCTTGTACAAACCACTACAGAACATGACAAAGCATTTTACTTTGTACAAACGCTTATTTTTTTAATTATTGATAGGAATAAATTAACCAGTCTGTGACAGACAAGTTACACAAAAAGCTATGACGTCATACGCATTGTTCGCATTGTGTCCCGGCAGGCTTATAATTTGTACACGAGAACGTGAAAGAATATTATATCGGACCAAAAAGCCATCGGTTTCTTTTGTTACCGAATTTATTGGCCCATATATGTTATGAGAGAAAACTGATGCTTTTATGTTTGTCTGTCGTCAATACAAAAGGTAAATTCCTTCCAATTTACTACCTTACATTATGGCGTTTGATGTATATTCTTAAAAAGTGAAAGGTAGACTTTAATATTTTATTACAAAGTTATTAGAGAGACATACATTTTCCCGCTGGGTCATAATTGATGGCTTGACGAAATTCTAAATAAAATGTTCATTTTTCTACTTGCATTCTACACACGTTGGCGAAATAATCATACTCTTTGGACAAAACTGACTGGGTATTGTTGTCAGGTAAAACAAAACTCCTCAGATTTTCAAATTTGTTAGGTACCAGTATGCATAGGAGTTAAACTGGGGTCTTTCCAAACGTTCACCAGGAGATAAATCCAACGGTTGGCTGGCTGGGGCAATGAACAATCAAGAAAAAAACTGTTTTAATTCGTTTAAAGTTGAGTGCCACAAGTAGATGTTTATGACCATGACCGTATTCGATACCCTTGGCTTTTACCGTATAATTGAACAAGTTATATACATGTATCTCGGATTTGAAACATTTTTATGCCAAGGTGGTGTGTATCACATAAATTTGCTGTGATGCACATTTTGAAAAAAATGGTAAAAAAATTGCGAATGCTCAACTAAGAAAAACATCACTAAAAGTATATGATACACTTCAAAGCAGTAATTTAATTTCAGGTTCAAACCCTCCATTCATAGAAAATACGTAGTCGGCTGTTGAAATATGTCTTCAATCATTGTCCATTATATTGAAGAAAATACATTTAAACGCTGTTCACTCCATGCACATACGTTTTTAAGAAATAAATCGAAAATGAAGTAAAAAGCGAAATAAATTCTTATGGTTGCTCATTTTGACATTGTGTGACTTTCATCGGTACATAGATAGCTTTTTGTCAGGGCGCTCCTTGGTATCTTCTTTATGATTGATGTTTTACCTAATATCTTGTTCTCTTTCATTTAAAAAGCCCGATTATGAATGAAATTTAAAATGATGAAATGGGTTACACTACACAGATCATAGGCTGGAGACGTTTTCAAACCTATAGGTAGTGCGCACTATCGTGTCGTACTCTACCCGAGAAGGTGACCTTGCTCAGAAGCCTGATTATGAATGAACGTTAACATGATGGATTACACTACTAAGATCATAGAATGGGAACAGTTTACAACAGTATAGGTAGTGCGCACTGTCGAATCGTGCTCTTCCCGATTAGATAGATGAAAGGCATATATTACATTATTCGTGATATTATAATTATGACTGCCTGAATGAGGACGAATGTATAATAAATCAAATTTAATTGACTTTAATTCAATGCATAATAAATTATACCACAAAGTAATTGTCATTTTAGGTTAATACTAAAATCATAGTACCAAATATGTTTTACCTAACTGGAGCAACAGCAAGAACAACAATTTGTGTCCTGACGAGTCGTTTCAAAACTGATATACCAGACAATTGTTTCAGCATTTTAAAACATTCAAAATCTTAAAGATCTGGGTTCGTATTCCAGTAGCATCTTAAGTGATTTCTTAGTTAACTTAAGTTCAAAATTTTTAATAATCATAATTCGCTTAAAAGTAAATGATTATGTGTAATTTCATCATCATTATAGAAAATGGTCATAGAAGATTTAATAAATTTTCCATGTTCTTGCTGCAATGCACATTCTCCTTTTTAAATTATCTCCTTAAGAAAATTGTTAAGTTTAAGGAAAATCTTAAGATTTGACTTAAGATGCTACTGGAATATGACCCCTGACGTTCAGATTTGCAGCACGTTTTTGCAGCGGATATAACTCGTTAAAATATAAAGAAAGAAAACGAGGTTCCAAGATGTTACCAAGCATAGCATGCAGCCTCAAATGGTGAAGGACTAACGAAAAAGTACCAATGTAGCTTCCGTCTATATGGATATATCTATTTGAAATAATATCCAGGAAATGAATGAATATATGGGGAAAGGACGGATTTCAACTTTAGGGGTCCATCTGCATCAGTATCTAATAAAATCTAACATATTAATGTGACTAAATACAGAAAGTAAGAAAAATCGACCACTGAGAAATGTATAATTTCACGGACCTATCCAAGTACAATTTATCTGTATAATTCCATATTATTTAAGACTTAAAGATCAAACTAAAATGCTCCCACTGTAGTCACGTGTACTGTGTAACACCGGATACAGCTCCTTTCGAATACAGCTCCCCGGGGAGCTGTATTCGGTGCACATTAACGAATACAGCCCCCTTGGTATAGCGGAGCTGTATTCGAAACGAAGAATATGCAAATTCGAATAAAGCTCCCTATGTTTGCTTTATTAGAATATCTTAAGAACCATGATCCCTATGGTAAAAATGTCCACAGATAGAAATTAGGAACATAAATTCCCTCAAAACATCTAACACATGTTCAATATACTGCATGTTACATCTATTTCGTCCGTCTATTTGTCCCATCATCTGTCTGTTGTCCTACATTGTCTGTTGTCTTATCCGTCCGTCTGTCAGGCCGTACACATTGAGGAGTATGAGCTTCATTCCATCAACATGTTTTTGCGTTATGTGCTATCGTCATATGAAAACAATGAAAGTTTATTGAAAGAAAATGATTCTTCAATATCAGCAAAAAAAGTAATTAAACTTCAAATTTTCATTCAATTGTCCGTCCAACACGTGCGGACAAGATGACAGACATCCTAGGGCTAAGTACTGCATCCCGAATAGCGGTATGGATCCTTGTTATTCTATAATCAATGTTTTGCCGCGTAATTGTATAAACGAATGATACGTCTTTGTTTCATTTGATTAGGGGAGCTGTATTCGTTGATGCGCACCGAATACAGCTCCCCGGGAGCTGTATTCGAAAGGAGCTGTATCCGGTGTTACAGTACTGTACTCGAAACTTTTTCGTCAAGTTGTCTCATTGATAACGTAATCTTTCATATTTTAAAAAGGAGGACTATATAGTGATGACAGTTTTGTGTTCCATAGTGTTGTGTTTTTTTTGGTGATGTTAGCAGTTTGATTAAACACCGACATATATCTAGTCAGCGACACATATTTATTAGTTCAAACGACTTTATCTATGTCTGTCGGTTAAATGCATTCATTATTTTTATTTAAATTATTCATACGAGCTGTTACCAGTTACATGAATTTCCGTGAAACGAGTTCTTTACTTGTAATTCATTAAGTATTCATAATATAACCTTGTTTTCAGGACACAAACATTAATTCACGAGGTAATTAGACAATCAACAATACTTTTTATGAGTAATTCTACAATGAAAGTATGTAATAAGATTGCAGGGAAAATAAGACAATTTTTTTCTATATTTAGTCATCATATTCCTGGAAATAAAATTTGAAAAGGTCAAGGTCTTTATTGTTTTTCTCAGTATTTATTGAGAAATAGCTGTAATAATATGAATACATGTAATTGTGTCCTCATGTTGTCGTGTCTGATTTCTAACTATGAAAAAACCTGTAATTATGAGCACGTTTTCTGCGTGTACAAAATACCAGAATTTTCTATTCCGCAGTTTTCTATCTATTACAGCCAAACCAGACAAACTTAATTACTCACGCTAAAACCTGTTTGGTAACGTGTACACGTGTCAAATTATTTCGAATATCTTTTTTTTTAAATTTTTGATTGTGAATTTATAATACTGTAAAAAGTGCCCACAACCGTTCAACCACAGACTGCTGTGAGACTTATCATATGTTTCACTCCCACTACTGTCCCTTTCATGTCAGGTAAACATATATTCATAGCTTAATGGATAAACACCATTCATGTGACTGGTTAATGAATAAAATTGAATTGATGTTCATAGGTGGAGGCGAGTAAACAAATTTGGCAATAACAATTTCTCGATGCGCAATATACAAAATGTAACCCTTTATATACAAGTCAAACTTTTCACATCACCTTCTTAAATCATCAATTTACATGATGTTTGGTTACGGCAACCAATGGGACATCTAAGAAACGGACAGTTCATTTTCAAAGTGAACTGGCAGAATATTCCTTTTTTGACTCTCTACAAAATTTTACCAAACTAAATTTTAGACCAGAACGTCTGTGAAACTCTATGTTATATTATCACTCTACATTTCATTGCTCAGTGCATAAATGGTACTGTGTTAGTACGTTATTGCTATGGAAACTGTCTTGATTTGATTTGATTTGATGAGAATTTTATCAAGGTCCGTCCAAAAGAGCACTTATGTTAGCTTAATATCTGGATGAGACCCCGGCATGTCTCCCGTCATGCCTAAAAAACAAAATTTTGAAGCCAGAAATAGGAGAAATTTACCTGACTGCTAGTATAACCAAAGGTTGAATTTGGTTGGTTACCAAAGAGTAGGCCAATCACGGCGACCAATGAGATCTAAGTGTGATTGACCTAGTTATGGAAACTGTCACAAAAATGACCCTTTTTTTATAGCGTGCGTGCCTTCTCTCTGTCTTCTGTATACATACCTGCTGTTAGGATGAGTAACTGACAAACTTCAAAAGGAAGAACATGCTTTGTAGCTGTCAATTTTATATCGTTATTAACGCACTTCATACATATAATGAGAATTCCTGAAATAACATGAAATATAGTGATATAATATGGAATATTAAAAACTCATCTTAGCATATGATACAGAAATGCTGACAAACAAGTTGGTTAACTATATTAGAATCTAGTCCATAAAACAAATTTTTATTACTCTTCATAGCAGTTGCAACGTTGGGTTCGAACATACCACCGGTTACATACGATTGTGGTCACGACTCTGAATGTGAGCCATAAACCTTGGCAAGAACTTTTAAGGGTTGCGCTGCGGTCGGGTGGTAAACGCTCTGGACTGCCAGTCCGGAGGTTCCCGGTTCGAATCTCGGTCGTGGCACTGGAAATTTCAGGAACGTTTTTCAGTGTTTCCCACCAATCTAGAGATGTACTGGTTAGAAACCAAGAGGCAGTTTCACGTGTATCGGTGCTAAACCTCGCGCACGTAAAAGAACCAAGGGGAAAGGGGTCTATACGTAAAAGGGCTTGGGCCTGGTACCCGGACTCACTTGTATCTGCATCTGACCCTTCAACCTGCGCCTTACAGGAGTCTTGCCAAGTTCACCCAGGGAGAAATCCCACGGTCGCCTGGAACTATTAACAATCTAAATGAGGAAATGTGAAAGTTTCTCATAATCAGGATATATTACGTAAAATACCCTAAGGAGAAGTTTATACGCAAAATATGATCTGAAAATATAAAGTCGGGAATTTATACAAAATAATTGTAATGTTAAAATTTTATTGATCTTCATTCTCCTAATAATACACTCCATCTGCTGCGATAATTTCGACTGAACTTTGATAAAATCTACGCTTGTTATTTATAGTAAAATATTTGTACAAAAACAAACTTGCACCGGTTGATTGTTTACTTTAGACGGTGTTTTACGAAACTACTTAAAGATACATCAAACAAGGTGTTTCTCTCCCATGAGTTGCTCTAATGTGGCGTTGTACTATCAGATAATCGTATGGGAATACATCATTTGGTCACACTTTTGAACATTATGTAAAAATTCAGACTTTATCTAAACGGGTCCGTTGGTAAAGTTTAAAGCTCTTACGCTCTGACAATTTATATATAACACTATGAACCAACCACCTGTCCATGTGCAAATCCTGATCCATGGATCAAGAAATCCGTATCAATGTTAGGTCCTACTTGCCCCTCATAGAGATTGCAACAGTTGTCCGTGACGGTATTCGAAAATCTGTTGTTGCTATAGGAGTTTAACGCCCGTTGCAACCGTATTTTTGGTCATTTTTACAGGCGGGCAGTTTACCTATCAGGGCTCGAACCTATGACCCTCAATCGGTGAGAGGTTACAGTGATTTCAAGTCAGCGACTCTAACCACTCGACCACGGAGGCGGACTCGAAAATCTGTCTTAAGACACTTCTTCTGTTTGCTTGAAACGAACTCAGTTAAAACAAAACAACATGTAGAATCATGAAATTCTGGCCATTCCAGAAAAGGGCAATGACTTAAGGATTTATTTAGATATATATTGGGAAACCCTTTCGTCTGGTATAATTGTCTGTTCTCTAATCAGACATTAAATTATTTTATTTCGTAATTGTAAACAAGATTAACTATATGCGTGGTAGTAAAATCCAGACGTAAACAACAACAACGGCGACAGTAAACAAGCCACAATTTTATGCCGTTAATTAAGTCCACCCGCTTGATTTCAAAACAACTCAATTGATCTGTGAATTAAAGGTAAACTGAGTTACTCACGATTTATTTACTTCTTAACCTTTTAATACACCCATTTAAATCATGAAGCAAAACGTAGTTTGTGTATGTAAGGGAAAGTTCTTGTTTGATTATAAAATCATAACGCAAATGCCGATGTCAAGTTTTTTTTTTTTTGAGATGTCGGATTCTCGTGGGAAACGCTCGGGTCGTTTTGTTTCACCCTGGACAATTTTTTAGCTGAAATTGTTTATTCAGTTTGTTAGGGGTATGCATTATGTATAGAATTGTCGTCTTAGTTATAGTAACAAGAGGGCCATGCTGGCCCTGTATCGCTCACATTAGTATAACAAGAAAGTAGGTCAACTTGCATTATCAAGATCAGTCATGTGAATTTTGTAAATGAGGTTGTAAAATTGCACAAATAGTCCAATTTTCATCTCTCTAGCTTGAAAAACAAACAAACACTAGACCAGAGGTCAAAGTCAGCTAAGGTCAAAGTTGAAATCTGCATGCAAAACTGAATATATGGTTCAAATTATATTGCTGTAGCTTCAAAAACAGGAATATAAGACAGTAGGTCAAGGTCTATAAATGTCGAAGTTTAAATATGCATGCAAAACTGTATAAATTGCTCAAATTCCATTAAGGAAGCTTCAAAAAAAGAAGAAAGTAGTTTCAGTAAGCCAAGTTCAGCAAAGGTCAAATTGAAATCATCATGGAAATCTATCTATTTAGTTCAAATTTACCTGATGACTTAGTTTTTGACATGATGACTCATAGGGCATATTCGAATGAACTTAACTAAGACCTTATCAAGGCAATCATTCTGACCAAGTTTCATGAAGATCAAATGAAAACTGCAGTCTCTATTGCATACACAATACTTTTCTGCGATTTGACCTGGTGACCTAGTTTTCAATGTGAGATGACTTGTATCAGAACTCGCCCTAGACTACATCAAGACAATCATTACGACCAATGTTCATAAAGATCTAATAAAATAAATGCAGCCCCTATTGCATTTACATGGTTTTTCTAAGTGTGTACCTAGTGACTTAATGTTTGTCTTGAGATGACTTGTATTCAAAATTAATACAAATTTCATCAAGATGGTCATTCTTTCCAAGTTTCACGAAGATTGGAAAACGCAGCTTCTATTACATATATAAGGTTCTTCTAGCATTTAACCTGGTAGCCTAGTTGTTGACCCGATATGATCCACATCAAAATCGACCTCATCTGATCAAGACAATCATTCTGAGTAAGTTTCACAAAAATCTAATAGAAATTCAGACTCTATTGAATGCATCAGGGTTTTCTAGCATTTGACCTTGTGACCTAGTTTTTGACCCGATATAACCCATATTCGAACTCGAAGACACATATTCTGACAATGATTCATGACAATCCGATGAAAAATGCAGCCCCTATTGCATAACCAAGGTTTTTCTATTATGTGACCTGGTGACTTAGTTTTTGACCCGAGATCTCGACAAGAAATTATCAAGAAACTCATTTTTACAAAATTTCATGAAGATCCAACAAAAAAAGGTAGCCTCTATCGAATACACAAGGTTAAGTGTGAACAAAACAACAGGCATCAAGCAAGCACTTCCTGCTCATATGAGCTTAAACAGAGATATATAGTCACAGATGTACTTTAGTTTGCAACAAAGTTGTTTTGATTTGCTTCTAGAAATAACTTCACTATGATACAGAAGTATAAATCATAAGTTAGAACTCTCCGTATTTCGTCTTATTCAGCTATTGTGCAAAATGTTATTCTTAAATAAGTGAGCAGGAACTTACTTTGTCACATTTCTAACAATGAACATGTGCATCTTGCATCTAGATGGCATCTTCGAGGGAGACTACTGTCTATAAAGCAGTCCGCCATGACCGAATTGTGCCATGAAAATCACTGGGTATAGTATTGTAAGATAAATAAACAGTCTGCAAGCAGTCGGCGTGGAAGCTGAAACGAACAAATGATTTATTTAAATATCTCTAACGTTGCATACTAGTAATTATTTGACTCCTCAAACGGAGCACGTATAAAACTTCTAACGTAAGAATAAATTATATGCAGACAAAAAAATCACGTGTAATGGAACCAATAAGCCTATTCTCAGCATTATTTTGTATTATTAGCAAGGTTACGCAGTACAATCGACCATATGTTCTTACAGCCATGACACGTTTTTCATGTGCGGCTGTCATCGCGATGTAAAAACCGCAATCAGGGATAAATAGTGTGGTTTTTCTAGGAGCGCCATAATTAGCTCCTACCGGTTTAACATATGTTGCGTGGCACAGAGGTCCGATATGGGGACATGAAATAAATAAACAAACAAACAAACAAATAAATACCATTTCAGTAAATGCAAAAGGCGGAGAGAGATGTTCAAAGCTTTTCATGATAAAAGCAAAGTCTACAAATAAAAATGGTCGCTCAAGTTTTAGTTTGCAATCACTGACATTTTACAAACGATTGAAGTGTAAAGAAACATGAAAAGATATACGGTAAGAATATAGAAGAACGGTAACAAGGCAACAGCCAACACTGATGAAGAAAATAAAGAAAACGGTCTTTTCGACAAAACAAATGTATAAATGGCATAACTTAAAAATGAATTATGCATACAATTATTCTTTCAACTAGCTTAAAACAATATAAATATGCTGCCAACTAAATGATTCAGCACCTAGTGAATTAATGGTTACAGTGCGTGATAAAAGCGAGGGAACACATGTTACATCTTGCCTTCAAAACCGTAAATCTGAAAACCACATCAAAAGCAGCCCGCATTAAAATCTATCGAGGCACATCCGGTCTATAAAAATAAAAAGGATGGCGATTGTCTGCAAAACAAAGTATTTCAATAGTATTATTACGAAACCTGTTTAGTCATGGGTTCATAACAGTGATAGGTAAATATTGTCCATATATCGATACAACCCCCTTTGTTAGTTGAGGTGAAAATTGGTGCAATGTTAAACAAAGGACGTTGTTTTCACTGGTGCGTCATTTGCGGTCAACCAGTAGCGTCAATGGCGTACACAATACCTTCATCTATTATATCTAGAAGAAACATTAATTTGCAATTGTAATTTCATTTATGTATGTATTTATAAAAAAAGGCCACATATACATTTATAATAACAAGCTTGAGATCTTATTCTAAATACATGCAGGCAGCATTAAATATAAATGAATGATTAATTGCTTGCATACGGTAACAATGGCTCATAGAATATAATAATGAAGTTCACGGAGTAAATGTATTCAATCGAAATTAAGTCTGCAGTTAAAAGAAATTACAGAGAGGAGAGAGGACAATTTACTCGCAAAGTCTGAAAGGAATGGAAGCAGTGCTTGAGTCCTACTGCCCTACCAACACAGTAGCTGCTTGACAAGCTCACTGTCAAGTTGGTTTAAATTATAGCAGCTGTTAAGTACACATGGGCAACAAAGTCAGTGTTTTGAAGTGTGGCACAGTGTATACTTTACTGTTAAACCTAGTTTCAATTAATTTCAGGTTCCACCCTCTATTTTTATTTTTGAAAATGTTCAAGGACTGATTCGCGGCAATGATTTCATTGACGTATTGTGTGAAATGTGCGAGTTCATTCCTTACATAATGATTTATATGGATTTTGTACATTTTCCTCTTTAAATTATGTATGATTTGTTCTCTGGGCGTTGGATTTTTGAAATTGTAAATCAGGAAAAATTAACGCCCATTGCATATACAATGTAAGAAACATTAATTTGCAATTGTAATTTCATTTATGTATGTATTTATAAAAAAGGCCACATATACATACATGTTCATACGTCATGATTGTAAGATGTGACGAAGTTTAGATAACACAGAAGGTAAAGAAGGTAAATAACTGTCCATAACCGTTTTCATTTAAAGACTTCAGCTTCAAGTTAACAAAAACACTGATTTCGCTCAACAAACAACGGTAAAATAATTACTTTTTTTAGACTGCAGGGGTAATTTTCCCACAACAGACTATAAGATTTATCTGTAAAGGCTTGGGGTTACTTCTAGTCCTGCTTGAGTCACATTTTTAACGATCAACGGGGCTCGAACCCGGGGCCTTTCGCTTACAGGGCGAATGCTCTACCGACTGAGCTACCGGGCCGCTTACACATATT
>JAUMHA010375633.1:0-11698 GCA_032359765.1 Saxidomus gigantea
CGATGATTTCTAGCAACTTTGTTAAAAGCAGTTGTACTCGGGTGAGCGATAAAGGGCCATCATGGCCCTCTTGTTTATGAATGATAAAACCAATTGTAATTGGAGTAGATGCACACCTTTCAGTATAATAGTGCACACACTGCACTTTGAGCTTTATAACCCGAGTTCAGTATTTGCCTGCCAGATAAATTCTGTTATCCATAGTTGCATATAAATGATGTGTCACTTCAGAAGAGAAACCAGTAACTCAGCCAGCCATAACAACAAAGAAGCCTGTACACCCACCGCCTCCACTCTCAAAAAAACCTATGAAACATGTTGATGCTGTCAGTAAAGAGGAAAAGAAAGATGAATCAAAAGCAGGTATTACATAGTGAATTAACTCACTCTTGCCACCAGAACTGTTATGTCTTTATTTTAAATGATACATAGACATGTATTGCATAAAGAATTGAACGGTCAGTCCTCACAGTTAATTAATTTTCATTCAGAACACTTATAAGTCGAAAAGAGAACTTGTATGTAAGAAAGTGAAGAATTGATTTCTGCAATTCGTAGTTGAAGAAACTGCCTTGCACACAGTATGGCACAGACACAGGCAGGATACCACGACCTTCCTGACTGACACATTACAAATAGATGAAGAAATTAATAGAATGTGTTTATAGAAAGAGTACACTGAGACTTCAAACAAGCAGTTTACAAACTTACCTAGTATTTTGGCTTGAAAATGTGTAAAAATGAAATGAAAATTATTATTGCAGAATCAGCTCATGGTTTTGAAGCAGTGGAATCTGCGTCAGACAAACTAACACACCTTACCGCAAGCAGGCCACGTGGACCAGTAAAAAGACCACCTTCTCAAGTATTCGTCCAAAATGTTAGAAATATTTTCCTATTTTCACCAAGTTGGAGCTCACTGTACACCAGCTTTATATTCTGGTTCGATGTTGTAACACACAGTCAGAATTCTATAAATTATGAAGCATTTTAAAATTTGCTTAATTGTTTCAGAAGTTTTTGCAGAGCACTTAAAGAAAATTTGTTATAAGTCTGGTCAGAAAAATGAGCAGAAGTATAACAAAATTATTGAACTGCTTCACATACTTTACACACCCCTATCTGGTTGGGTAAGTTTTATCACTGAACAGTACACTTACTTAAAATTGTTTGAAATTCTAGCTCAAAATTCTGTTCTCTTTCCTCACTGACACAACTTGAGATGCAGTTATTACAGGTTAGTTACAAATACCCAATTCCAGTCATAGATTTCTTCTTTTTTTTGTAGATTTAAAACAAAATTTTCCATTTTTATCGCAGGCGTTTGCAAGCATTCAGAATTTTTCTTAGTTTGAGCAGCTTGATAACATATATAGAATTCTGACTATTTATTGTTAGATGCTTTAACATCACTATATTGTTGGCTTTAGTACATGTTGTTTCAACATATCTACCCAAAACACATTTAAGAAGTTATTAGCAAAGATGTATTACCAATTTATATCTGATGAAAAATATCTGTAGAGCTCCTTTTGTTGAAAATAATCATGTAGTATATTAGTATAGATGCATAATAATTCCTTTTGTCAACAGAATAGAGGTTGTATTGTATTGGGTAGACAACAAGAGGTTGATAGTACTTAGCTGAAATAAGGTTCCAAAGAAATTTTCCCATTAGAAATGTCTTGTAGTGTCCTTATAGAGTTGGCCAGTACACTGTAGCTTATAGATTTCACATTTACACTGGCACTTTGAAATAATAAACATTACACTGTAACTCTAAATACTTCAAAGTTACATTGTTGGTGTAAAATATTCCAGTTATACTGTCAGTAATAAATAGTTCAGATTACTGGTACATTATCACTGTACAATAACCAACATAACACACTACATACAACTGAAATAAGAACATTAATATGAGCTTTTTTGGAGCCCAAAGTTTGTTACTTGTAAGTAAAAGTAAGCGTTCTTGCTGGGTTCTCCAGAAGTGTGATTTGTGCACCTCCGTAACCGATGGGCCAGAGGATATCTGACATTATTTCATTAACATGGTACATTTTTGTGACCTACGGACTAGGAGGTTACATTATTTGGTCTTATTACCGGACAAAATAGAAATGTTAAGGACTACCATCTACCACAATATGCTTAACATCATCCAGAAAATTGTCACATTGAATTTGTAAATGCTTTCCTCTGTAAGAGCCATGCAATGAATTCAAAACTGTAAAAGGTGTAGTTATTGCATTACATTTTTATGGCATTTTACAGTAATGCTCCAGAGATACTTTGATGATAGAATGTTTTGGGATATAACGCAAACTAAAAAACACATCAATATATCCTTTTGTAACAAAAGCACTGCTGTATTTCATCACAAAGTCCATTATACCCACTTTATATAACAGTAAACCATCTGTTAGTAGTATCGCTTGTACTAACTAGTACTAATATTCCTTTAACTGTCTGAATGTGTGCTCTGATATCATGATATCTACATTAGAACCTGGATGTATATTGAATGCCCCTGTATGTAGTACATGTTAATACTAACACAGCTAAGGTATATAGCTTCCATAGATCCTGCTTTAATACTTCTTAAATGAATAAAATAAATTTAGTAATCTGAACTTGGCAATTGTTGAAATGTGATCTGTAGTTACTTGTAATGAGTAAGTCGTTCAGATTAATTACAAAATAAATTTACTAACTTACAACTGATGAAAAATATCAAGGGATTTGATTTTAGTTTGTATGCATAAATATGCACTTGTTCTGTATGGTAATAGCACAAGAAAACCTTGCTTTGTGAAAACCAGTTTTAAACGTCTGTGACCGATGGGGATCAAAATACGCTTTCAGATCCATACAGTTTGATATGAATCCATACTAACAGTCATTATAACACTTGTTCTACAATAATGGCACTACTTTCTCTTTATACAATGACTAAATATGCTTTTAAAAAATCATTGAATTCACACAGCTGGGTTTAGAATGTAGCGTTATCCACAGTGGAACAAGGACATATTTCTCCATGCAAACTGAATATTTTATTACATACCCAACCTCAAATACTGACTAATTGCAAAACGGATAATAATTATACAGGACAGAGGGTGGAATTAAAATTTCTGAAATGTTTTGGTATCTCCAATATGGCATGAAAATATAAGTGCTATTATGTATAGTAACTATGCTCTGTAACAATATTTGTAAAATTGCAATGTTGATGCATTGTACCAATTCACACAATGGACATGTCAAAGTCCTTTATTTCATTGATAAAAAACTGTTTCATGAAGAATTTGTATATATACACGGATGGAAGTATGATTTTGATCTGTCAGTGTAAATGAAAGAGAGGTCAAATTGGGTATGTAATAATATTGAATGCATGCTGGGTCATATTGTTGTAAATGTACCCAAGTTGCATGCAGTCTCATGTTTATAGTGATGGTCATTGTAACAAACTGTTATAGTTTACCTGTAGAGCTATGTTGCAGTATTTTATTTATAAGGAGTTAAAAGACTTTTCAAAATACGTTAAAAAATCAATTGTAATGGTGGGGAGTTTGAGGTTATGGGGCATGTGTAAACGGAGATCCAGATGTAGAGTTACTATTTTCAACCAGAATAATATAGAAAAAACAGTTTAATGCTGATTTGATAAAAAAAATATTGATAATAAAACAGTTTGTTACAAAAGCCATGTTTTGCTGTGATTTTGATATGTAAGTGTTGTATTTGTTTACAGCCCAAGACATCTGCCACACCAATCAAGGTATTGGTCACTGCTACACAGCTAACCTCTCAAGGCCAATGACAATGAATTTTAGATTTTTTTACACTGAAAATTCAATGGAATAGAAATGAATATATTCTTGATTTTATCATTATACACAAACCATTGATCACAAGTAAAACTTTGAATGAAACATTTGAGTGATTTTGACAGTAGTTTATATTTATTTTGAGACTCAAACATTATATGCATACAGAAAACAGCATTTCTGATATTCAGTATGTTTTTGTTGACACAAAAATTCATTGTCAGAACAAAATGTATTGGATCTTTTGATTGCACATTGGGGTTTATAAAATTGTTTTCCCAAGAAATACACTAACACATGGAATTGGTCCAGAATCCTTTTCTATGACAGATGTAGTAGTGAATGCTAGATAGGTTGAAAGGATAGGTTGATAAATGTAATATATAAAACCTTGTTTAGATAAGTAAGCTTTGAACTTACTATAACATACAATAGCCAGTTCATTATATAAAGCTTAATCATGTGATAGCTATCATTGCATTCACAAGTGTTTTCTTTGCTGTAATGTTAAATATTTTACTTTTACTCGGATTTAACTATCAAGCTTTTATGAAATATGTACACAATATATAAATTCTGGTTGATCATGCTTAAAGAATAATGCATTATTCATCTAATATATGTACTGTACTCTACATTTGTAACAGCACTTGCTGAAATTCTACGTAATTTTAAGGTTTCTGGTTTGGATTCCTTCAAAGAAACTTTCATGAAACGAATGGAGGTATTACAATTCCTGCATACATTTGACTTTAAATTCTTTATTAGAATCATGATAAAACTGAGTGCAGACAGAAAGGCGCTTTGATTGCATTCATGTATCCCAGCTAGCAGGCATTGCTTGAAATTCTCTCGAATGTTTACAAAAGTCTCAGCATCATTTAGCAGCAGCTGTTTTGGTCTCATCATTTGGTATCAAATAAAGAAATAAACGCATTTTACACCATCATGCAAGCTTTCAATTAAGATTTGCTTACTGAATAATGTTTATTGCCAATGGTTATTTTAAGTGGGAAATTTACTTGAAAATACCTGAAAACCTGTTTAAAATGAACATAAAATTCAAAACAAAATTACTGACAGTGTGAGGTGCATCAGCTGGTTTTGGTACAACAAGGCATAATGCTGCACTTGATTTAGAACAAAAAATAAAGTAATCCCAAGATAACAAAATATGCAGTTAAAAGCTGTTTGTGGAAGATCAGGTGAAAGCTTTAGCATGTATAATCAGAGCACTGGTTTCCCTTCTCTCTGTCCCTACAGAATGTAGCATCTGGAATAATGTATAACTACTGCATGAGTATCTGTGTGTTTTAGAAATAAGCTCTGCCACGTGAAAACCAATATAAACTACCGGTAGGGATGTAAAGGGGGCAGGGACACTATGGCAATAATATAGTCAATTACCATGGTAACAGCACTTGTTGATCAGTATATTAAAATGAATTCAAAAAATGTGTTGGCTTTAGCTTGGTAGAGCTCATTGTAGTCATTAAGAATAGATAGCTAGCTATTAAACAGGTCAAACACCAGTTCAGTTGACAATGTCATAGTGATACTTAATTTCACACTAATACATAATGGACTGATTCAGAGCTATGAAGCACTGTGCCTCCTGCTTTATGAAGCACTTTGCCTCCTGCTTTTGTTCAGTTAGTCCAATTTGCTATTTTACGATGTCCAAGGTTCAGATGAACATAGATTAAGACTATGTCCAGTGAAGCTGGTTTTACAAAGAATGTAACTTTGATATTTTCACATTATTCATGATGGTTGTTTCCTCTAAGTTCTAATGAAGGACACAAAGTTGATGCAAAACATAAATCCTTGTACTTCAATAAAAGTGAACTTCAAAAGAAATAAAAACTTTTAACACTGTGACAGTGCTCAGGCCTTGGAACACTTGCTATTCAGCAGCTTTACAAGTATGGTATACAGCATGATCATTTAGATAAAGCAGATCTTCTGAACATAAATATTTGTACATTGAGGATAAACATGTTTGGATTCATTTCTGAACGAAATCTGATAGAAATAGACCAGTGATAAGGATTAGATTCTCTGTAACCAATCTCAAACCTCTGGCATCTGATTAGTCAGTTTGGAAACTGAGTCACAGTCATGTACCAATCAGCAACATGATAACAGAGACTGGTGTAAAGATTTTATAACTATAAGGCAGTTTTTTTGGTATATATAGTGTTTCACAAGAATGTTTCTACAGTTCTAGAAAACTCTTTCAGGAGGAGGAAAGAAATGGTGATGTGAAGGACCAGCACTGGATAAAGGAAGAGAAGCCACATGTTGGACATTCACACCAAGCCACACACCAACCCGCACACCAAGCCACACACCAAGCCACACACCATCCTGCTAAGCCGGACAAGTCGGAGGAGGTACAAGATACACTTGCATCATTAATAACTCTGCTAAATAATTATTGAATTGTGAAATGTTGATAACACTTGCAAAAATTTAATGTTGATAATACACTCAAATAACCAATGAATGAAATAATATCTTTTAAGAGGGTCATTGTTTCGATTTGAGATCTAAATCACAACAAGAAATCATTTTTAGCTGTTGGTGTCTTTTCACCATATCATATTTATAACAGAGTTGTAGCAAGTTCTTTGCTCTATAAACACTTTCTGTGATGTCATAACCTGTTGTCTCCATCTTTTTTTCTGGTGTTGGAAAGGATCTACCTTTATTCTGATGTAAAGAGATTTCCGTGAAAAGTTTTAAGTTGGATAGTTTTTTTTAGAGAGATGGTATTACTCAATTTAGAGTTAAACATTTTCAACTGAGGTCTTCTTTCTTTTGAGTCAGGAAGTTATGAGAAAGAAAAATTAAAACTAGATAGGAAATAAGGTTAATTGATGTTTTTGTACATAAATGAATAACCTAGTCGCGGATGATTTGTTTAATAAACTAAAAGTATATCTAGACATGGTTCTAGTGATGAGACTGTACTTGCGTCATGAACTCTAACATTGCTTTTATATTGTAGGTGCCAGGAAAGTCTCAGCCTGTGCCATCAAGACCACAAGAACCATCACCAGGTATAGGTTCTATTTTTAAAGATCCATAAACTGTAGATTTGGTATAGGTACATTATATATGTATTAACTTCCAAGTCATCAGCTGTTGTGATCAAGTCTATAATCACAATCACATTGGTCTTAGTAACTTGGACACTGTGGAGAGTATTTTGTAATTAGATACTTGTACATAATAAGAAAAGATATCTCAAGACATCAAGCACAGTGGATGTTAGCAAATGAGAAATGGTTGAGGCCATGGTACATAAAACAGCAGCTCTAGGTTGAATGTAAAGGCAAAGATTTGACCAAATTTATCAAGTTGTTAGAACAGTGAATACTCCACAGTGCAACAGAATAAATGATAAAGTAGCATGTTGAATCATGGGATACTGCTATATGGAATGGTCAGATTCTCAAAATATTGGTAACTAGTTTGTATGAAACTAACCTAGCACTTGCTGTGTATTCATGTCATTATACAAGATTATGACATTGAAAATTTGTTTAAAGCCTTTCCAAAGCCTTTGCTGCTAAAACAATTTGCTGCTAAAACAGAAGAGAGCAGGACATGGGTAACTTAGTTCCTAGTGTAAACTTAACAATTTGATGTCCAGGTATGAAGTACTATAGCTTACATAAGCTTTTAGCTTCCATCTCAATCCTTATAGTCATGTTTGTTGTATATATTATGAACCATATGCAAATTAATATTGTTTAAACTAAAGCTTATATTATTTCTATGGTTTCAGCAACTGCAAGTCTACAATTAGCCATAGATGAACTAAGAAAGGAAATGCATGATCTGAAAGCTAACACTGTATCAAAGACTGTATTTAATGAACTTAAAGCTGAAAACGAGCGTGTAAAACAAGAACTAGACTCTCTAAAATCTACCTATTCAAGAAAAATGCGAGAAATACTGAACGAAGTGGATGAAGAAAAGAAGATACGACTTTCTACACAAGTAGAGATAGAAAGAATACGTAAATTAGTGGCTGAGTCACATGTGTGATGACAGCTGTATGTTTGGTTTATCCAGTACTTCCATTGATGTATCATTCAAAACATCTGTATGTTCTTAAATGTGTAACACTTAGTATTTTAATCATCTCGGTGTTTTTTCACTAAAAATAACATTTTTTTGCATGCAGGTAACTACAGTTACTGTAACAAAATCAAAGTCTTTGACTTCCTCATGCTTTTCTGTGTGTAAGTGTTGTACACATTGTATTGATAGTTACACACACAGGAGAGCATTTAAAAATAGATTCAAGACAAATTATGCAAAAGTACTAGGGCATTTCCAGAAAGAAATATATTCAAAGTTGTGCTTATATTATTTCTCAAAGTCTGTTTAACAAGAATTTTGTACTTGCTTGTATTTGTATTTTGTTAAAAATAAATTGTTGTTGGTAAGTCAAGCAACAACTGCTTGGTTTTAGGTTAATGCATTAATGTTATGGCTTTGTTCATCCTATACTAAAATGAAAAAATAGAGCTTTAATTTACCTGAGTAAAGCGTAGACAGAATTTCTGCTGCTGGTATAAGATGAAATGTTTACTGTAGAAAGCTACACATACATTATTGCACATTATTCCATTCATTCATTCATTCTCTGCACATAAATATAGGGGAAATAGTATCAGGCTTTGTAACATAATACAGTTATATAAGAAATGAATGAGATCTTATCAAAAACTAAAAGAGATGAGTTTACATGAGAAACTTTTCAAATATATTTTGACACTTGTATCTGTTAGACAGAATTCTTTCTAAATATCTGGTTCATGTTAAACTGTCAAGACATAAGAGTCTGCAGAAATTGGGGATGTGCAGAATTTTAAGTATTGAAATAATTGCATGATGGAAACTGGTTTTTATTTTACCTTTAAGTTACTGAATACAAGTTCAAAGTGAAAATAAATGATGCAGCATTTAAGATCTGATTTTAGATAGATAGATAATAATGATACAATTTTCAATTGGTCATTTTCAAATGTCTTTTTTACAGGCCCAGTTTGATATAGGCAAACAATAGTTTACCTTGCCGTATGTCAAATTTGTGATATTAGTAGACATAAAGTTTATAAGTATTACTCATTTCCAGAATTTTTTTACATGTGTAATGTAGATGTACATATAAAGTAGAATTTTACTTGGCTAACTACATAGAGAAGCCAATATGATGTAGCTGTATTTACAGTAGAAATGTATAGGAGTATGTGAGCTATGTCAAGAGAAAAGATCCAATATGGTAAAGTTATTATATATCCCTCATAACATTATCACGGACCTATATACACATGGATTGGCAACTTCCAAGAAACGATAATGCGATATCGGGATAGATGTTACCCATCATGCTTTGCGAGCGCTATGTGTTGTTAAAAAAAAAATGGAAATTTGCGATATTCGGCACGTGCCGCCAGCCTTCTACATTGCGCTGACAAAATTTTCAACAAACAAAATTGATAAAAGTTACGCATTACGAAAAAAGATACAGGTTGGAAAAAGATCAAAAATTACATAAAGAAAGAAAAATACAAACCATTGAGCCATAAATATTGAAGTAGACGTGATTAAATTTGATTTATTTTTTACGTTTTCTTTCCAAGATGGAGGACGGACGAAAGCTGGTCGTTCTCTATTTCGGATAACCACGGATATTGTCCATCGATGCTAAAATCTGGCATAAAGTCTCACAGTTTGCAACAAAAAGGTTGAACTTGTATAGGAAAATACGAGAGTTGCCAATCCATGTGTATATAGGTCCGTGACATTATGTAATGGGCTATTTGTTTTGTTAGTTACTCTTTTGTCAGACTGTTATATATGCTTTTCTTTATGATTTTATCAAGACATCTCCATATAATTAAAATCTCAAAGTAACTATAGGTTAGCCATAATGCCTCTTTTCACTTGAGAAGGTTTACATACCAATAGTTGAGATCTGCAGGTTACAGGCTATTATTATTATTTAACTGTCATAATTATAAATGGCATCTTGCTATTGTGTAGAAAGTTGTGTGAGTGGGTAAAAATGATAGAAGAACAATGAAGTTTATCTGAATTATGTATAATACAGAAAATTAAACAGATTTTAATTTGGCCATAGAGGGAGCTACAATGTAATTAGATGACTAAGTAGGCTAGTTGAAACACATGTACATTCCTGTCACTGTTGATGTTGGTTATGGTTTGATAAAGCCAGTATAGGGAGTTTATGCTTGTCTCTGATCTGATGATAAAAAGCGAGTTTTATGTTGGTAGTAAGGTGGTTAATCAGCCTCTCACCTCGGGCAGCTATTATTTCTGCATCTCAGTCATTATAAAAATAGATACACCTGCTCTAAACAATCCTACTTTTTAAATGGCTATTTCTGCTCTATCCTTAGACAGGATGCTTGAATAACTGGAATGTATACATACATGTAGGTACTCTGTATAGAAACCTATGTGATACGTGTTAGGTAGGTGATTGCAAATAGTGAATGATTATTTCTGCTAAAGAGAATGTACAAGTATACAGATTCACCTTTTAATACAGTACCACCTTACTTATTGACAGTTACCCACTACAGCATTCATGGTCTGTTGTACAGTTGCTCACCATACTTCATCAGTAGTTTAAACCTCACTATGTACAATGGTTGTGTCTCAAATAACATTTACTATTATAATTTAGATTTTAATATATTGAACATTTCTCCTGTTACAAGCTTATCTGCTTTTTGCTTCTTATTTATCATTTCTGCATTACTGAATGTTTTATTGAAGGCATTAAAGACTGGGATATTTACTAGAATAAAGTCATTTCTTCTGAAAGAAGTAAATTTTCTAACTTAGTGTGTAAAAAGGCAGCCCATGGGGAAAAAAGATTTACTGGAGACATATTTAGTTGAATATAGTGTGTGAATAGTATTTCTGTCATGTGATATATCCAGATAGGAATTATTTTTGACTGAGAGATGTTCCATGTTAACAAGAATGACCAAGAATGAACATTCCAGACCAGTTATTGTATATAACAGACCAGTTATTGTATAGAACAGACCAGTTATTGTATATAACAGTGCTTTCAGTTTGTTGAGGTTAATTATCATTTTGAAGAATTATTCAATCAGTTGTTAGTGTTACAGTTAAGTAAATGTTATGATTTGAACAGCACACATGCAGTTACAGTTGAAAGATACACTTGCTACATAAAAACCAGTAATTTCTTTCATCTTGCAGACTTTGAAGCTTTATATATTTTGGATCATTCCTCTATATGGGATCATTCCTCTATATGGGATTATTCCTCTATATGGGATCATTCCTCTATATGGGATCATTCCTCTATATGGGATCATTCCTCTATATGGGATTATTTACCTTGTTTTACTAGAGCATTTTCTTGACTGAGGAAGAAACTGATACATTTGCAAACTGAGATTTAGCATTTAATACACTTGTATGATAAAAGTCCCACTCATCAGAAGTGAAGTTTTTCATATCCACTAAATGACATGTTCTCAGGTTCAGACTGTAACCAAATCAGATTTGATACTGCTAGTTCCATAGATATTGAGAATTTCAGCTCTATATTATAGTTAAACATATTAATTGGCAACATTTATAACAGTTGCTGATTATCTTGTACAAAGTGGCAGTGCAGTTTTATCTTTATCTATGATTACTGCAAAGCCTCAAGACGTGCAAACAAGCTTTACAAGAGGTATAGTCTCAGTTCAATGTTTTCAGCATCTGGGTCAAAGCATAATTTTCAATAATATAGTACTAGGTCATTCTTCTGCAGTATATGTAAATCAATT
>JAUMHA010375644.1:0-10000 GCA_032359765.1 Saxidomus gigantea
TAATTCAAAATAGGCATGCTTATTTATGTACAACCTATTTACAGCCTCTCTCTGGGAGATTTCTGGAAAATTACTAAGATAATTGAAAACGGGAAAACTTACTTTCGTTTTTGAAAAGGCAGAACATAATTTATTAATTCTTTTGTTAAACTCAAAATTTCAACACAATATGGTCACATTCAATGCAGTATGTCATATTTTTCCTTATGAGAAGACACCCGTTACGATTCAAGATTTAAAAGAAAATTCGATTTAGTGTTAGTAATGGACCTTTAAGTTGTAGAAGTATGTTAGCATTTTTAAAGCATTTTCTCCTTTTCATTTACTCTCAGTATTACATGTATGGCAACACTTTCCAATTTTTATTATTAAAACATTTTTCAACGTTTTTTTCATCATCTGTTTTCAACTGATTACGGAGCTATGTACACGGTCCGTTTTTCTAACTATTTATATTAATTTGCTTTCTTTAGAATATGTTGCTCACATCGTAAAATAATCGTATCATTAATAAGTAGATTATTTTAAAGTCATGATTGATGTGTTATTAAGCTGTAGTAGGTATAGGACTGTGCCCGTAGAAGTTGACGAGTTACGGAAAAAAAACTCTAACGCTGTACTTGCCATTACTATTTATCATTATTTGCTTCCGTTTTCAAAGTTGCTTTGACATTTTTCAAAATAATTTATTGTATTTTACTTGATAACTTCTTTATTATTTGTTTAGATAATAAAGTAATTTACAGTTAACCGTATATATAAATACCACGTATTTTCTTTGCTTTATTTATTAATTCATATACAAGTACAATGTAATTAATTTCTGTAATCATTTATGCACATTTATGAAATTGTAGTCTGACGAAGCGTATAATAGCTGTGCCTTTGCTGGCGATTCTTTTCTTTCCTCCATATTATAATTTCATCATTTTCTACAATTAAAGTTGCAAAAATATACTTATTTAAGTAAGGATATAATTTGTAGTAGAAATAAGTTAATAAGTTAGCTTAAAATACACGATAATCATAGGATTATTTATTCATGATACATAAAAATTGTAATACGCTTCCGTTATCGGACCGAAACTGCCCCCTCATTCGACGATCGATAACCGCTTGTGCTCTTTAACCTGAAGAGTACGCAAGAACGATAAGTTTTCTGACAGATTAACTGCTTCTTATCATCATATTCATCTCACTCTGTTTGTATACAATACATACTCAATTGATATTGTGTTCTAACTCCTTTTGTAATACATGTACCTACTATTACTTGCAGGTTAAAATCGCGGCTTTAGAGACACCTTGCGTTAACGAAGACTGAACATGATATCGAGTATAATTTTCAAGGCTGAAGCTATTTCACTGAATTTCAGAAACACATTGCCCGATATACTCTCTATACACATATATTTCCAGTAATGGAACCTAAACTGTAATATCGAGTTCAAATGTAGCCATTATTTATCGCATTGAGATGTTGACGATTTTATGTAACAAGAACACTGTTATGTATGTTTCACAGATCAATCTTCATATGAATGGACAGAAACGAAATTCTGTAATTATAAAGCAAACTGTAATATAACACATGAAGGTGTGAGGATACAGGACAGCGACTGGGTACCTGACAATTATTTCAGACACGGTGACGTGTAAGTATAAAATTCTTGTCTCTTACTAAATGATTTCATCAAGACAACACAATTGTCGAGACATTGTGTGACACAGCCAAAATCCACTACTTGTTTTAACATGAAATGGATGTCTGACCCTTTCAAATTTTAGAAGATTCTTTCCCCTCTTAAACACGATCGAAAAGTGTTCGTCAATA
Source organism: Saxidomus gigantea (assembly GCA_032359765.1). Taxonomy (NCBI): domain Eukaryota; kingdom Metazoa; phylum Mollusca; class Bivalvia; order Venerida; family Veneridae; genus Saxidomus; species Saxidomus gigantea. Next base: position 1,835 of record JAUMHA010375644.1, read on the forward strand.
TATTTTGTAGGGGTTTTGATAGTTTTCATTTTTCACCAAGGCTCTTATACATATGTATAGCTTGGTATTCCCAATGTAATTTAAAGAAAGATATTTTTTAAAGAAATAATAAGTTAATATATCCCCGTATTTTATCGTTGAATAAAATATAGGCAGGAGTTTCGTATTGCGTAGTAATTAAATCACGAGTGCGCAGGACGAGTGATTTAGTTTTTGTCGCATCCGAACGACTGACTATATTTCATTCAACGATAAAATTCAGGGAACAATTTATTATTTCAATTATAAAACTATCCCGAATTTGTTGAACGTGTAGTACATGTTGTACATCATTGTTACTTTAAAACGCGAAATGCGATTAGACGCGATTGTTTACATAATTCACGTCGTTGCGTCATTTACGGTACGTCGTCCTTGGAAAAACGTACTGTATATAAAATACAGTATGTATAATATGCTTTTCCCTATATGTTTATATAGGAAAAAAGCCGCTTATGTAAGGAAATTTCTTTAATAATTTGATGATTAATTTTGTCTCTTAGGAAATTAAGTTCCATTTATAAATAAGTTATAACTTGATATCATATGTTGCAGCATTGAATTTACGGTTACTGCTGAAAACGGTGGAGTAGTCATCTACAAAAATTATGAAACAAGCGGAGAGTCGTCTTATGACATAATTGGAGTCCATAACATTAGCAAAATGTTCCTAGGCTTCGACACACATCCTCCGAAACATTGCTTTGAGTTGAAAGGGTCTTGTACTACAGATGCGCTGATAGTACCGGACTTTATTAAAACTGTGAGTTTTTTTATCATAGTATAGTACATTGTATAATAAGTAATGTTAATATGCAAAACTCTTTGGAGTCTGTGTTTTTATAAAGGTGTTTACTGTTTAGTGGTGCCGCCACAAATAAATCCATTTTTTGGCGTTTACAACAGAAGTTTAGGTCAAATAAGAGGCAGATATTTTCTAGGACATAGATAAATCCAAATATGCAAAAATACCTACTTTCGGTACCAGTACCGGACTTTAGCTTTGATACGGAACAAGAACTATCTTTAAAATCTGATTTTAGTATAAACTAAGAGATGAATAGCACGATTTCATAGTAAAAAACACTCTGTTAAGTTTTATCTGTATGCAGTAAGAAGGTATCAAATGTCAAAGGGTGAGAAACATGTGTACCCTAATCCTGACTTGAGCCCAGCGACCTTCGTTTACAAGGCGAATGCTCTCCCGACTGAGCTGAGCGGCCGCTTGCATATTTTCTCCCAAGTTATGTTTAGGTCCGTACCGTAACATGTGCATCAGGAAAACAAACTTTATTCTTGTGTTTCGTATCAAATATGTTACCCAAACTATTGACCCTTATTCAGTGGTCGAGCAAGTATAATTACTCTACACTCATAATTAATATTGGCTTTGAGGTAACAACATATTGTGGCGATAGATATAAACCTTTCATGAACTTTAAGTATCAAACCATTCATGAAAGACTCGAAACGCAAGAGTATTTGATTGACCAGTTTCATGCGGTATTATCCAATTAAAAGGTGCCTTACAGAGTAAATTTCTCAATTCAAAAAATGTTATACATTTATTTGTCATGTCATTGGCGGTTGAAAGGTTGCCAACTTCCGGCCAAAAGCGAGCTTAATATATTGATTTTGCGTTTTATTACAAATAAGTTTAGTTTAATCTACCAATAAATTATGTACTTAATTAGCTTCAACAAATAATACATTTTAAGAAACATTACCTATAATTTGTACAAAGCAAACCTTCTTCTGTAAGTATTTATTTTGCAGGCGGCGTTTAGTGTTAAGTGGGGTGACTGGTATGACGATGTTTCAGGACTTGACATATTCGAGTTCGATGTCTACACGCTGGTAAATACTGACAGGTCTTTCAAGCAGAACACACGCATTTATAACAAGACTGTCAGTGCTTTATTGGTAATATTTTAATATTCAATATGTGAAATGTTTCAAATATTATTTGCAGCATAGCCAGTTTTAACCGGTATTTTGTTAACTTAGAGACATTCAGAAACTCCACAAATAAATAGAAACAACATGGCAGTGATTGGCTTTAAATGATCATGAACTTGCCCGATTAGAAACAGTTTACAGTTCGTGTTCAAGAATAATTCCTGGGCATTAACCATGAATGTTAAATCAATATTTCATGAATATTCACGAACTGTTTTATGGAAGTCGATGAAGTCATGGTTTGATAACTGAACACTTTTCTATAAGTTCATCAATGCCAATCATTAATTAAACTTCTAAAAAAAACACCGTATTAATTCATTATTCGTACACGTATAATATTGATTGCTTCCTCAATGAGGTAATTTCATTAACTAATCTGTTTGTTGTTACGATTGCCATAATAAATGTAATGATTATTATAATTAAACCGTTTTAGATAAGCTAAAGCAATTGTTAAACGTCACAAATTGATGAGATCTGCTTAAAATCATACTGCACTTCGTTCAGTAGCTTAGTAATATCGTATTAAACAGTTTAATGTCAACAACAAATATCTACATTTGTAATGGGTACTAGGTAGCGTACATAAATGGATGGCTTACATATACAGTCAGTCAAACCTGTGGTAAAACCACCTCCGAATAGAGACCACCCTGCGAATAAAGACCAGCAGGGAGATCACCGTGCACTAGTAATGTATTGTAGACACATATCCTGCAAACAAAGACCACAGTTGTAGCTTCCCAACAGTGGTCTTTGTTTACAGGTTTGACTGTAGTTAAAGTAAACATTCAACTTCATCATATTTCACATATACAATTTACAATCGTTCGGTCATTTCTTAGATAAAGGTAAATGCGTCTTTGTCGTCAAATTCAGGCCACTTATTCTACGGATTTGCATTTGACGGAAATTGGGCCGCATGCAGTGGAAATCGTTGCGATAGATAAAGCAGGAAATCATAAAATGGCACGGCGAATCCTCATGTTTGATAACTCATCAAAGGTTGATATTCAAGGAAGGAGCTCTATAGTTGAAGAATCCAATGAACTTTGCTGGATCACAGAATTCAAATCTCATATTTCAATTAATTGGTATGGTCGTTTCATCAACATAAATCACTTAAATAATCATTGGCTTGATGAAGTTGCTCCTACTAGCACTATAAGTCGTGATTTGGATGACACCGATGGTAGGTCGGACAGAACTATTTCAGCAGTACACAACATAAATGGTGAGCAAATACATTCTAATACGACCTGATAATACTACCTTAATCAATCGTTTCGATTAGGATTGTCAATATTTTAGTGCAAACAATAAATGAAATACTTAGGTAGGCCGCTTTATATGCCTTTAATTCCTTTAAACAGTGTGTACGTAACTTAAAATTACAATACAAATCAACTTGAAATGACAACACTTTGTAGTGAACTGTATACATCGAACACTTGATCAAAGGGAGGCACATTTACACATTTTTGACATTGTTCTAATTGTTCTTTATGAATGTATTGAGTCAGTCAAACACTATTCTTATTTCGTCTTCTGCTTGTAAAATTAAAAATAAGGTATAAACACTGGTGGATCTAACACAAGCTGAAAAGTTTTCAAAACAAACTGTTTTACGAAATACACAATGTAGATAATTTAAGTCTGATCCTCATACAGCTACTTATATCTAGCGTGTCTCTTTTCAAACTAGGAACAGTTCGAGTCGAAGTTGCGTATACAGTCACACTAAGTGGTAACGCGAGGGAGGAAGACTTCGTCGTGGTTCCACTTGATTCTTTTGATGATCAAAGATTCATCGTGTACGAAGACTTAATCGATGGAAAGCGCATTCACTTCAGAATACGAGCCTATGACATGATGGACGAATATAATGAAGACAATGTGACAGTGTACATAGATCTCTCACCACCTATTATTGAGAATCTTTGGCTTACAAATGGAGAATTTCTCAATATCAGTGTTCATAATGTCACCGAATTGAACAAATTAACGTAAGTATTTCGTTTATGTGTCCGCCCGCACTGTCCTTCCATCTATACCTTCCCTTAAACACCAACCAGTTCTAGTAAATATCAATTTTGGAAAACAGTTTTCTCTTCAAGTAATATCTAATTTTCATCGGCAATCACTCTCTACAGATAATCTAAACCGAAGAGTGTCCATCTGTAAAATCAAGGTCCTACATGTACGTATGGTGGTTTATCTCTTTATAATGTTAAACGAAGATTTAGTAAACTTCTTTGAAATCCATGGTCATAACTGAAGTATTCTAAACATCTAATTTCAATACAATGCCACACAAGTAACGTGCAAAGAATAGTTTCAGAAATAGGTGTGCATGATGCATTCTCCTCAATTGTTAGCTTTTTATAGTGTTAAGGCGGAAGTTTCCTTAATGTATATAGGGCCAACATTTTCTATTTCATAGACTTTCTTAAAACTTGGCATTTTAATTGAGAATCAAACTTAAAACAGAAATTCGAAATAAAAACCATAGGTCATCGGCCTTGATTTTGAATTATCTGCCCTTGAACACACGATATTGTTATATTTCCTTCTTTATCATGCGTATAGGTTTTGAAATTCAGTTGCATTATTTATTCTGAAATAGTTGAATGTCCGATTGGTTACAAGATAGCAAGTTGATACATGTAAATAGTTAAACGTTTGCTTGCTTATGTAGCAAAACGATACAAGTAACTGCTTAAAAGGTCAAAATTTTGAAGTATATGTACATGTATCACATTTATCAACAAAGCAAGCATAGTGTCTATATCATTTCAATGACAGTATCTATAAATTAAACTATTTTTTGTTTATGTCCATGAAGTTTTGAGTGGGAAGTTCATGATGTTCACAGTGGGATTCAAGAGGTATTCTGGCGTATTTATGATAATTTTACGCAACAAGAAGTGGAACATGGACGATCATACGCATCGCCACAGAGGAGTGAAATGGTATATATAGAAAGGATGTCTGTCATTTTATCGCAGCACTCTTTTGATGTTTCAAGACTTTGAAAGGTGCGTTGGCACACTGGGATAAGCTAAAGACGCACTTGATAAGCTAGTTGGAATGTTTCTGCAACAGTGCGTATTTAACAAACATGCAGCATGAAGGATAAACAAAATATTTTAATATGACTTATTGCGTTTGCCAGTTCAACAAAGGATGAAACAAATCATTGAACATCTGCAATAGACAATGTTTTGATGCGCGAAAAAATATAGCCCGTAATGTTTATATCTTTTATGTGTTATTAAGTCATGATAATCAAAATAATACCATTTTAGCGTTGTCCATTGTCTAATTAACAACTCTTTTAACGTCAACTAGCTAAGTAGTAGAATGTCATAGCTAAATAGTGTCAATGAAATGGCTTGCCCTGCTAACATTTAGTCAACTAATGAAATATTATCTTGAAATGTAAAGTAATAAAAAAAAGCAGTATGCAATTTTTTACTAAGTAACGTAAAAAGACATAATTATGCAGCTACATTTTGTAAAATCAATTAAATACTCAATAAAAATTGATTTCGATTTTACAGACACTCGAACAATGTGTAAGTTTTTACACCACATATCCGCGAGGGTCAAACTGCTACTGCTCACCTTTCAATGGAACTTTCCACAAACACTTTCAAATTCAACCAGTCATAACAACAACAGGTGAAGATGGAATACACTCTGGTTTAGAAAAAGGAAAGCATGACCATGACTATTTTATAGAAGTGAAAGCAGTAAACAATGCTGGCCTTTCGACAACTAGATTTCACAAAGTAGGTTGTTCTACGCAATCCATGTCATAGCTGAGTTCTAGCTGCATGTAAACATTATTATTTAAAAAAAACATTTTTGTCAGTAAATACTAAATACTGTTTCTGAAACACTGACAACCCGAGTTTTCGTTTCAGCCTAGTACTGCTCTAATATAATCGCATGGTCTGATACAAGCAATATAATGCTGATACATATATGAATTATATATGTAAAGACAATTTCTACAGATAACGATCGACACCTCACCGCCGCACGAAGGTTCTGTTCATGATGGCATAAGTGGTCAGCCGGAAGTAGATTTTCAGCAAGAACTACAAATCAGTGCTCACTGGGACGGTTTCTTTGACAAAGAGAGCAGTGTTTGGTTCTACCTCTATGTGTTTGGTCCAGAGTGTTTCCAAGAAAACGATTTTGACATCCATAGCAAGAATGATTCCGAGGTACTTGTATTTCATTTCGCTATCTGTACAAAAGTATGTTGATGACAATATTACAGCTACGCAGTCTACTCTTATAATTAAACTTAAACCGTCATCTTATTTGAAGGGAGATACTTAAGCTTAGGTAATGGAAATATATTTTATATAACACGATGTATACAATAGTTGTCACAAATACATGCTGCATAAGTATTGCTTTAAAATATGTAGGAATTGAGTCTGTAAGGACAGTGACGTGGTATTTTCATTGAGGCACGCCCTGAATCTTGAATCAATCTAAATAACCTCAAAACTATTTTAATTTGAATAATTGAAAAGATTGCTTCCAACCCTGATTTTTCAGCTCAAATATGCAGCAAACATTGATAAAAGTAGCATAATCACACTTTCACAAACAATTGTTTCATAGTTTTGATTGGATGTCGATTGATTATAAAACGTAGCTATATTGGGATTCTTCCTGAAAAACCTGTTCATTTAAAAACTATTTAGCTCATATTCAGCGTTTTGAGAAAATATTCTGCTCGTTGTAGTGAATGCCTCTTTAATCAAATTGAATTTTATTTTTTTTGCAATGTATATTTTTTGCGTTTTACTCTATTATTGTTGCCATTGTTATTTTTAGTTATTCTTATTGTAGATTTTATTGCATATGTTCCATACAAGTCATTTTCATTATATAAACATTTAGGTCATAAAATTTACCACTATGATAGTCAAAAGACAGCTAGTGATACTATATTTCTGATAGTTTACATGGTTATCTTATTTGTGTAGACGGTACATCTATCCGCATCCTTATATAAAATATTTTGCACGATTTTTGTACGCGATATAGATTTGATTTGGAAACCCTTGGGTTTTTTATTCCTTCTTATTGGTGACATCAGTGGCTTTCTTTCTGTAAGCAGACGTACTTTGTAGAAGTGAAATATACAATAAAAATCAAATAAGGCTCTTATTTGGACTTTCTGCGACAGTTTATCAAACTGTAAGTCCAAAGAACAGCATACCCTTTCTTACTTACCGCAGACTACTTTTTTTACTTATTTATGTGTTTTACAGTCTTTTGTTTTCAAGTATTGATCCAAGAAATATACATGCAACCATCTATTGACTATTTGTGTATATTTTACACGTAATTTAATTTAGTACTAATTGCTGGTGCCTATAAATGGCCAAATCTTCTACGCAAACTGTTATAATCACTTCGCACTTATCATCGTTCGACACAACTGTTAAAACACCTGAAATGAAGTAACATCATAACTGAAAACAAAATGTGCGGATGAACCTTAATTTCTGCATCAGATATATTTAGTGTTTAGCACCTGTTATCATATCCATCTTGTAAATTTACTAGAAACATTAAAAAAGAACATGTATTAGGTGCAGTCCTTCTAGTTCAATTATTTCTTCATGAAAATATTATACTTAGAAATGGTATTACTCTAACCAAAAACTTACGAAAACTTAATTAATTTATAAGATGTACATATAAATGCATATATCGTATATGTGTTAGGTTCACCGAACGTATTCGACGACAGCCATGTACACTGCGCTAAACCAAGGAACATATCATGTCACTGTGGTAGCTTACAATCATGCACTGGATGGAAGCAAACCTGTATGTTCCGACGGAGTAACTGTTGATTCTACACCTGCTACAGTGTCGGAAATTGTGCTCAAAGATTCTGTCATTGCAAGTGGATTAATAAGGGATGATGTAACTGATCAGGTCTTCTTTGTGGCAGCAAACAGGGAAATAGAGGAAATAGATAAGCCGTCACAGATATGTTTGTATGTATTATAAGCTTGTAGCAACTCTTTATCTTGCACATGAAAACGATATATAAAACTTACATAGGCGTGGCAGTACTTTATTGTAATAATAATATGCATACTGTAGGACATTTTCTAACTTAAT
>JAUMHA010375655.1:0-12897 GCA_032359765.1 Saxidomus gigantea
ACCAACTATCTAGCTGATAGAGGCCTGAAGATTTTTAAAGTATTTTCTATACCAAACGATCCCGAAGGGAGGGTATATTTTGACCCTAGGGGCATGTTTTTACACATTTTAAAGTGATTGACTAGACACTGTTACACACTAAATATTTAGGCTTTACACCTTGTGGATTTAGGAGAAGAGGAATTTTAAAGCTTTTCCTATATATGTCTATGTAAAACAAGTGACCCCCTGGGTGGTGTCAATACTGAACCCAGGGGCATGATTTTAGCATACTTTGAAGAGGTCCACTAGACAGTGTTACACACTAAATATCTAGGCTCTTGACCTTTTGGTTTCGAAGAAGAAGGTTTTTAAAGGTGTTCCTATATATGTCTATGTAAATCAAGTGACCCCCTAGGCGGAGCCAATATTGACCCCATGGGCATGATTTGAACACACTTTGTAGATGTTCGCTAGACAATGCTATGTACTAAATAGCTGAGCTCTTGGCCTTGTGGTTTGGAGAAGAAGAGTTTTAAGTTTTTACTATAGAAACCTAAATGTAAAATGTAAAAGTAAGTGACCCCCATCCCCACCCGTGCAGGATCAATTTTAACCTAGGGGTCATGATTTGAGCATTTTGGTAGAGGTCCACTAGGCAATGTTTCATGCCCAATATCTAAGCTTTATGCCTTGTGGTTTCAGAGAAGATTTTTAAAAGTTTTTCCTATTTGTTGCCATAGCAACCAGAGTTCTGCATAGACTAGAATTTCTTGAGCAACTTTGGTGTAGCTTCGTGCAAGGAACATCCCTGCTAAGTTTCATCAGCATTTGCCCAGTGGTTTCAGAGGAGATATCGTTTGAAGTTAAAGTTGACGGACGGACGGGCGGACGACGGACAATCACATGTCCTAAGTTCACCCTGGCAAAGCACAGGTAATATGGTTTTTTTTAAATAATAATGATAGATTATTACAGAGGACATACCCTAGATACTTGCAAATTAAGTATAGGGCCAAAGACATTAATTATCAAAACATTTCCGAGAACTGACATATTGTCAACCCACCGTTATTCAACAGGAACCACTGAATCAAATATTTCACAGTTGATTTTAACGTCTGGGTTTTTTCAAATAGCTGCACTGTTTCTCGCGATTTTTTATTTTTTACTTAGAGAAGAGATACGTTAAACTGAAGGATATTACTAACTGGACTTGTACCTTTTATCATCTTTGTTTTTTTTGTTTTTTTATATAGATTATCGGACAAAGAAAACTTAACTTTTATACTATGTAACTTATAAAGAACATGCTCAACAGACTTGTCTCCCATACACATTATATTTACAATTTACTTCCTGTATTATAAAGTATTTAACCTTGCCTTTCGCTTCATGTCTGCAAGGGGAATTAATTTAGATTACTAAAATGAAGTAAAGATGTCTACACTCTTAGAGAACATATTCCCTACTTGTACATTTTACCATGCCTTTTCGTTTCTCTTTTTTCCGTCGATAAGGATTTCGGAAGTTACGTTTTATGAGGTCGTATAAAACATTTCTTTTCTGAACTTGTACACAAGAGAATAGACATATGTAAACTTCAAAACATTCTTATAATCTGATTATGGTTGTTTTTGCAAAAGCGTGAGTATGCTTGGCATAAAGCGTAAATATTTGTCAAATAGGCACGTGTAGCGATTATAAATTAAAAACGACAGTTACCAACAGGTGCGTTATCCTCTCTGCAGAGAAAAAAGATCAGCCGTATAGTCAATATTGAGGGTCAACGCGAAACTATTCTATGTGTATATAAAAATTGAATTGACCCTTCGTTAAGCAAAAATGTAAAGTATGGCACCTGCGAACCTAAAACAAAAAGATTACAATACAGCATTTCTTCACCTGATGAAAATACTCAATGATTTGCAAATATGCGGTTAGTCTACTTACACGTCGAAATGTTGCCCTACATGTTGTAAGAAACTGTCCACCATCTTTCCTCCGCAGAGACAGGTTCGTCGTTTAACCCCTGAAGAAACGGGGCTACAATCCACCCCCTGTCATAGCTGCAGCTTAAAATATCCCTTACCTTAAAAGTATGAAGTGTATTCTAGTCCGCCAGCCTTGTAGCTATCTAGAATGTCAACATTATTCTAGTATTTGATGTATGTGGGGACAATAAAGTTCAAGAAAGTGTAAATAGATTCGAGACTTTAAATATGATGCGTACTATAAGCAGATTTAGCCATTTGTTATGAGAGATCATAAAGCCAGATTTACTAAACATCCAATCAAACTAAACGAATTGTATTAACAGGTAAAACATACTAATGATGAACAGTTTTCTATTGTGTTCTTCTGATGAGTCGGTTTGTTTTCAATAATACATGTAAAAGGAATAAATTAATGAAACGTTAATCTAACACCTTATTTTCATTCCAAAAATCCACTAGAATTATAACATGATGCAGCCATTGTCTCCCTTCTTAATTTATTCCGATTGCTTCTAAGGGAATTCATCCGTGGTCGAGTGGTTATCTAGTGTCGCTGAAATCAATGTAACCTCTCATAGTTTAAGGATCATAGGTTCGATCCCTACTACCGATAGTGTCTCTCTCTGGGAGGAGCTGACAGGTTATATCGGAGTATGAGTGTCTAGTACTGGTTCTTCACAGAAATGATGGCAAGGTAAACTCCTCCCTCAATCCCTGTAAAAATGAACAATATACGGTTTGAACGGGCATTAAACTCATACAACAGCTTCTATATGGTAACATATTGACGGTGTCATGTGCTTCAGTGATTTATATGTTCAGTGTTTCCATTACGACTGTCAATACAGCCAAAAATAAAACCCGCTGAAAAGAACTAAATTAGCAATACAGTTAATCAATGATGTTTAAGTCGTACTTCAAATATAGGTACTTGGATTAGAAAGATCTAATATTTTCTTACTCTACAAGTATCAATGATTTACAAGGTACTTGACCGTTACAATTTAAGGATACTGAATTAGATAGTGAGACTCGCATTGTTTAACGGGAAGTTTTTAAGACCTATGTATCATTATCCCAATATGAAATTACTTTATATGAACAAAATTGCTGATACAATATGTGAAGTGTCTCTGTGTTTACTATATACATGTTTTGTAAATGACGGGACCCATATACATATTAAGACAATAAGAAATAAAAAAGAAACATAAATCACATATGGCTTCTTAAATGCTAACTTATAAATGATCTAAAATATTACTTTGTATCGGTTTAAGTGTTACGTTTCTGTTTTCATTATTGTCTTATTGAAGTAAAGTATGTGCATGTGTATGCAGTGATAGGTAGGTCAATTAAATGTAATTGAAATGTCTCGTAGAATAATGTATGTCTCGTTTCTTTATTAAGTACCTTCAAACTTACAGTTAAACACAAGTACTTAAGTCTAGCTGTGCACACAGGGGGTCGGCCCATACGGTACTGATGTATTTGGGCCTCTACAACAAACAATTCTATATCACTACTACTATATATAAACAATGGATCGAACTCACCATATGACGAAATTCACAGTAGTCCCAGTTTTGTAAGCTGACCTCGTACAAATTAACATATTTTAATCAAATATTCAGACCTTTCTCAAGCCTAGACATAAATCTCCAAGAGAAACACAACTTTGTCCCATTCAAATCACTTTTGTCCTCGAAATCGAATAAAATATTTTCAAAACAGTTCAACTTTTCGTATGTCGGACATGGGTCCGTTTCAGAGGTCATTTACGTTCTCTCGAGATAAACCTTTGCAAATCTCTGGGGGAAGTTTACCACTGATAATGGCTACAGATGATTTACAACAAGAGTCCTATGAATCCTAAACCACGGTAGTGTGTCTTATGTGTATCGAAATGATTCCATTTTAAGCTACATTGTATACAGCGTATTATTTGCTTGGTTTGAATCTAAATGAAAGCTTGCACACATACATTAGGTTCTACTGCTTTTCAGCATTTATTTTACTTAATGCAAATCCTCCTACAGTGGATACAGCGACACCCTAAAGCTAAGATCACAAGTAGCTTGAAGTGTGATACCTCTGACAGATTCAAATTAATTCACACTGTGGACTAAAATAATCCCCAATTGTTAATACTAAATAATGTATCCATTAAACGTAGGCAGGGTAATTTTCAGTTGTTGATTATACTGGGACTATGTAGAAGAAAATATAATCAAAGGTTGCAAAACATCACCTTCCGCATTTTATGCAACTTCATTTGCGTTGAAAATAATGCTTAACTCTCAAAACGACGAATTCTTCTCTTCGACGTCAGTTAACTCGAATTAATGCGAAATATCTCAATGAATGGCGTCTTGTACAGAGCGTTGTTCCATTTTCATTTTGTGGTGTATTGTTTTGCTGATGTCATGTTACTTAGTTTGGGGTTCAAAAACGCCCTATATCGATTACATGTAATACGATTAAATCAATTGGGCAATTGCCTCTTAACTTTGAATGCGTTAAACTACTTCAGTACTTTTTATCTAAGTTGATTTCTAATACTGAAGCAAAGTCACATGTAATACATGTATGATATAAGAGTAATTAAGTGCAAATATTTAATCTTTACTGGTGAAAACCGGTTATGTTATAGTCACACCGTGAATCTAAACGATTCAAGGCAATTTTACCTGAAAAGAGGCAAATATTTGAATGAATAAATATATATATATCTATCTACTATTATTTCTTCAAAACACTGCAGACTGAAATGCTAGTATCAAATAAGAATGCTATCCCAGTTTCTGTTGCGTCTGTTTGACGTGTTGTCTTTTTGATATTTTTTCTAAACCCACAATTGATAGAGCAAATACTAAGTTTACTGACACCTCGAATTGTGCTAATATATACTTAAAGGGGCACTCCCTACATCTAGCAGGTTATATTCTCAAGACATAGATTATGCGTTTAATGAACGTAAAATGATAAATAAATACAATTTCAAAGAACCTATGGCGAAAAAATGCCTCATTTTACCACAATTAATCAATATAATAGAGACTTTCTATAATAAATCGCATCCACCCAGTAATTGTACAACAACAACTCTACATAAATTATTGAATGGTTTATGGTACTGCAGTATAGTTTAAACCGCTTATTACATCGAAACTGACTGGAATGCATAGCTGAAACTTTCAAGTTGAGTTATAATTCTTCCAAAGATTATATTATTTATGTTTTGGAGGTTATTTAGTTTGACATCAGTTATAGGGTATGTCCCTTTAACGAAACGTCAATCGTACCACCTACCGTTTTTCCTTCTTAATTAACTCATCAACCTTTCTATATCTGCAGGCTTACTTTCAGCTAACGGTTCACAAAGGCTATCATGTCTTGCATTTATTCCGTTACATGAATTTCAAAACGATCGAATGGTTCAAATTATAATTATGGCAGATAGTTTTAATTTAAAGTCTAAAAATCAGTAGACTGAACATTGGTTATTACATTGATGCTTCTCATTGGCAAACCCACTCTTAAAAATCACTTTCATATGCAATTTGTATTTCTTGATCATTTTAAAATTCATTTATCAGAAATATTTATCCAATGCTTTCATAAACGCAAGACATGAAAGCTGTCGTTTTAAATTTATACCATGGCTTTATTGTGACAGGTTAAAACTGTAATTAGTTTTCCGCATGCTATTCATAAAAATACAATGTATGTGAAGTTAATACATATGTTTAACCAAACATTACGATGTTTCTACAAATACCGGTATCAGTGCAGTAAAACTCATCGGAATTAAAAAAATAACAAAGATAGGCTTTTGTCTAATATGAATTTTCGATGGTTTGATATGAGCTTTCAAAAAATGTTGTTTTCTTATCTATGTTAAAGACAACAATGTACCATCAAAAAAGTTGTTGCAAAGATATGTAGCCAAGTAACTTATTTACCCAAAAGTCGTAACAGTTAACTACCTAAACATGACAATTAACATTTCTTTTAAAGTTTATATTCATGAATAGCAACCACTTCAGTATGATATATCAGTTTCTACCCTACTATAATCGCACCTGTAATTCAAAATTCGGATCTTAAAGTCGTGTAGTATATTTATTTCAACTAAGTTTATTATGCCCCCTTCGAAGAAGAGTGGTATATTGATTTGCAGATATCGGTCGGTCTGTCGGTATGTCTGTCCGTTCGTCTACCAACTGGTTTCCGGAAGATAACTCAAGAACGCTTGGGCCTAGGATCCTGAAACTTGATGTGGAGGTTGGTCATGACCAGCAGAGGACCCCTATTGTTTATAGCCCAGTATGTCAAAGGACCAGGTCACAGTGACCCGGAATAGTAAAACGGTTTCCGGATGATAACTTGAAAATCCTTTGACCTAGCATCTTCATGTGGAGGTTTGTCATGACCGGCAGTTGACCCCTATTGATTTTGAGGTTAGTACATGTAGGTCAAATTTCAAGTTCACAGTGACCCGTAATTGTAAAACAGTTTCCGAACGATAACTCGAAAATGCTTAGACCTAACATCTTGAAACTTGATGAAGAGGTTGGTCATAACCAGTGGAGGACTCCTAACGGTTTTGAGAGTAGTAGGTCAAAGGTCAAGGTCACAGTGATCCGGAATTGTAGAATGGTTTCCGCTCAATAACTTAAGTTAGGATTGACCATTTGCAATGAAATTTTGTTTGTATGTAGTTTGCGGGGAGAAGAAGCTTGGAATGCATTTAGGGTCACTAGGATAAAGGTCGCTGTTACTAAAATTAGAAAATGGTTTCCGCTTAATAACATGAGTTAGGAGTGGCCTACTGCAATGAAACTTGGTGTGTAGGTAGTTGCGTGTAGAGAAAGATATTTGAAATATTCTTTTAAATTCTAATATTGTTTTAAGCAATACAAAATATATTTTAAGGGGAGGGGGGAGGCGGGTTCAAATGTCACTGTTATTAAAACTAGATTTTTTTAGGTCAAGATCACTTCTAAAAAAGAATATCTTTTTAGTTTAAAATTGTTTCAGTAAAAAGGTCACTGTTACAATTTTTTTTCCAATTTTTTTTTTTTTTCAAAAATTATTTTACGCAAAAAATATTTTTTTAGGTCAAGGTCACTACAAACAAGTTTTTTTTTTTCAAAGTGTTTTCAGCGAAATAAAAAATAGAGGTCAAGGTCACTGCTACTAGAAATATAATTTTTGTCAATTCTTTATTTTTTATTAAAAAATGTTTAAAGCAAAACTAATTTTTTTTAGGTCGAAGTCAGTTACTAAAAATCTTTTTTTTTCAATTTCTTTTTTTTTTTAGTTTTAAATTGTTTTTTAGCAAAAAAAATGTTTTTCGAGGTCAAGGTCACTTCTTATTTTTTTTCGATTTTTTTTATTTCATTTTTAAATTGTATAAAGAAAGAACACACCTGAAATAGTCAAGGTGACATTTTTTCACTAGGGTCAAAGTCAATGTTAAATTATTATATGGAGATGACTGTTTTATTTTCTTTTCAATTTCTTTTTTATTCTACAATTTCTGCAGATGCCGTTTTCAAAAATCACAATGATTTTTACTTTAAAAACTGTTTCTTTCATAGTACAACGTTTGCATCAAAGGGGGAATACTTGTTTTACAAACAGATTTTGTTTCATCTTAGTTGGAGAAGGAAGTGTAAGTTAGGATTGTGTGATAACATTTGCAAATACAGAACGTGTAACTGTACAATTTACCGGATATAACTCAAATAAGGTACATGTATGTTCACATTCATTACAAAGAAAGAGAATAACTCATCGCGTACGTCGCAGCATATTAATAAGTTCAATTCAAATGAGCTTGAGGACTGATCACGACACAAGATTTGGGGTAAAACTTTCACACTTTTACCCCTTTTTGTAGAATGCTTTTTTAAGTTGAGGTAAACAGTTCTTTCTTATAGCTGACTCAACACGACTTTCGAGTAATCACAAATTATTTAAACGTAAGTGTCAGTATAAATTCATTCATTCATCATCATTCTGTCAGTTGTAGAAACGCAAATTATATCTGCCTTACAAAAAATGTTTTCAAAGGGGATCTATAAACAAACTAAATGTTAAAATATTAAAGACACTTGATATTATGGAGAACCTATAATTTAACATTGTGTAATTTGATCAGCATGGAATTTAAAAGTATGTAGCAGCTTATATGTAAATCAATTTTGAGAAAAACGAGGTAAAATGCACAATTATGTCTGAGGCGTGTTGTAATTTGATTTGGTAAAGATGGTTTAAAGTTTGAAGAAAGTTGAGTGGTTCGGATACGGCGCTATATCAGTCAGCTGGTGATCGATGGTTATTGGGGGACATAACTGCGGTTCGGTAGTATCCGTAGTGTCGTAACTAATTGTATCAAGATTGTACTTGAATGATTCTAGTATTGACATGTTACTTTTGTGGGTAAAAGGGTAAATAATCTGTATTTTGTACATGTATAGATAAATTTGTAACCATGGGAAGTGTTTTTAATCATAACCTGACTGCGATCTAGAGAATATGTATAAATTATCTTGTACATTATACTGAATAGTTTAATCACTTTCGATAGTACAGATTCCTGACCAGAATGAGATGGCTATTTCGCTAATTTCTATTGATAAAGGGAGACAGCCTGTCTTGCCAATTACCAGTTAAGTCTATCTGCATTTCTGAGTAAACAAGCCTGTATTGCTATATGTTATTTTGCACCGAAAGATATAAGCATTATTCAAAGTTTGATCATTTTGCAGATTTAAAAAATTAATCCTTTGAATAAAGTTACTATTCTCAAAATATTGATAAAGATGATTTTAGAATAGGAAAAAAAGAAGAGGGGACAAATCCTCCACTTGAAAAACTCCAATATTGCAGGGGAATTACATGTAATTTGAAATTCATGTAGTTAAATTTACTGAAACACAAGGTTCTTAAGAATACTTTTATAAAATTAAAATAGTTATCGCTTCTATTTAATGAAATTGGTTTTTGCCAGTGACGAACTCTCCTGTGTCAAATTCTTGTTTTAGATCTGTATTTTCTAAGACTTATTTAATATACATGTACTAATATAATTTTGAAATAGCATCCGTTCCAGCGCTGTTCATCGTCTACTAAACAATGACTTGGAGTCTGATGCGCAGTAATTAACCAAGAAGCCGGATACATGAGTGGTTTATACATGTAACTGCGCATCAGGACGACAAAGAGTTGTTTATTCGACGATAACAGCGCTTAAAAGGATATTATTTCGATTCTACATGACAAGAAATTACCAAAAGTGAATACATGCAAAGCGTTATTTTCTACGCGGATATTTATTTAACGTCATGCGGCACTATATGACATCCCGCGTTGTTTATGGCATAATAAAACATAATTCCTCTGCTCTTTGTATATAGAGACAAACTTGTGAGTCATGTTAGAATACTATACTTGTTAGATTCTACATATTTTATAATTCGATTATTGCAAAATGTAAACAATATTCTTTGACAATTTTACAATGTGCTTTTTCACAGGTTTCGAATGACCGCATTTTTCTTGTATAGAGCGTTAGTATATTGTCCATGCCTGGGGAACAATCCCATTTAAAAAAAATAGATTAAACAGTTTTAAGTAACTACATGTATATGATATGCTCATTGATAATTCTGTAAATGTCAGAAGCTTTTTCATTCATTTATGATTAAGGTGCGTTTCCTTAATTCCTTATTCCTTAGTTCTCTTCTTTGTTTCCAGTTATACTGTTGTCATTTTCGTTTATTTGATTTGTATCGTCTTTATAAGTTAACTCAATACGATATTCGTATAAATAAGTTAAATTTGAATCGATTGACTTTTAGAGTCCCACGTAATACATTCAACTACTTAAATGTACCCGGATTCGACTTTCCAAATTTTTGTTCAATTTGCTTTGCTCTTTGAATTCTTATTTTGCTCAGATTTATATAGAAGTTAATATAAATATTTTGCTGTGCGAGCTCTTCTACAGTCTCGGCCGAACCATTTCGGCGGATTGTAATAATAATGTTGAAATAAGCTAAGAAACATCGTCAATCGGATCCTGTCTGACATAGACATATAGAATTAAATTAACGAGCAGCAAATTTAATTCTTGGACTTCCGCTGAGCTTATGTTTTCAACTAATGACAAAGCCTTCTATTCCAAAGTTTTACTTTTTCAAGAATACTAAAATTTATTTCCTCGGCGTTTATAATATTAAGACTTAAATGAAGTCTTAACGAGTTGTGTACATATGAGTATAAAGGACAACATTCTAAGCACATCACAAAACTCAATAAACTTGAAAAGCTTTGAATAATACACAAAATTGTCAACACAGCTCGCTACTTTACAGGTCAATGCCAAATATAAGTAACATTTTGTACGCCCATTTAATAAATACAAATTATTTTACTGTTAAGCAAATCAATAGACTTGTAGCCGTAATTACTTACGGAGTTGTTCATAATGCATCTACTTTGGTATACAGTTGTGCAATTGCCAGATACATGTAATAACATTTCGTAATAATATTCAGACAAGAAATCATTGAAATCGACATATTAATATGTTGTATGTCTATCTCGGTAAAATAATTTAGGTTCTACTTCCTAGAGTTAAAATCACCAAACAGACACGTGTGTGAATGAATATTGACAAAATGTGAGAGTTATTCCTGGATATTGTTAAAAAGATTCTTAACTGAGAAATTGAAAAACAGCAATTGTTGGCCTTACAAAAAATGTTGGCTCTAAAATTAGGCCTGAAAAGAATAATAAAGGTGTCATTTGCTTGTTATGACCAACCTCCAAATACATTTTCAAGATGCTCAGCCTAAGCGTTCCCTATTTATTGTACGGACACGTTTTAAAATTCCGAGTCACTGTGACCTTGACCTTTGACTTACTGACTTCAAAATCAATAGGTATCATTTGCTGGTCATGGTCAACCTCAACACCAAGTTTCAAGATGCTAGGCTTATGCGTTCTCGAGTTATCGTCCAGAAACCGTTCTACAATTCCGGGTCGCTGTGACATTGACCTTTGACCTACTGACCTCAAAAAACGAGATAGAGATCGTTTACTGTAATGACCACCCTGCACGCCAAGTTTGAGTTTTTTTTGTAAATCTGCTTATGGTTGCATCCTTGTTCAAGGGTATTTACGGTACGACCTGTCACATTTGAGGATTGTAGGTCAAAGCGTTCTAAATTTACCGTCCGGAAACCGTTCTCTACCGACCGACCAATTCTGCGTCACTTTGACCTTGACTTTTAACCTTGACTATTAACCTTGACTTTTAACCTACTGACCTGAAATCAATAGGGGTCATCTACTGGTAATGATAAATCTGCACACCATGGTATATACGGTACGACCTCTCAAGTTTGAGGATTGTAGGTCAAAGCGTTTTTAAGTCACCGTCCGAATACCGTTCTCTACCGACCGACCAATTCTGGGTCACTTTGACCTTTACTTTTAACCTTGACTATTAACCTTGACTTTTAACCTACTGACCTCAAAATCAAAAGGTACTGGTAATGATAAATCTGCACACCAAGTGTAGAGATTGTAGGCCAAAGCGCTCTTTAATTATCGTCCGGAAACCATTCTCTAACGACCGACCGATCGACAGACATGTGCAAAGCAATATACACCCGTTTCTTACCAGATATACATCCTTAAACTTGCACTTAAACCATTTTTGGTAACGTGTACAACTTGATGAAATATTAACGATGTATAGCTGTTGCGCTTGTAGAAAAATAATCAAGCGAAAAAACAAATATAAAGGAAGAAATAAAAGCAAACCTTGACCCCCTGAGTGACAACACATGAACGAAACCACCCAACCATTCTTCTTGTTAAATGTTTTGAAATATTTATGATGATTTAGCGTTACATTACTTCAGCAATGTTATCATTATGTAGTTTATTAATTTTTTGGCTTAAACTCTTAATTGAGAGTTGTACATGTATGCTTGAAATGGTTACTTCCACACCCTCCGCATATGTTAGTATTCAGTTCACATTATTAAACTGAACTACAATTTTTATCACTGCGCATGTGCACTATAGCTGAAAGTCCCGATTTATTGAACAAAATAGTTTTTAAAAAAAGTAATAAATTAATTAATTAAAGCAGGGGTTTTTAATGAGAGAATATTAAGTTATTTGTTATGGTAACACTGAGACACCAATCCTCCGGGCAATAAAGAAATATCATTTAGGAGATTCCATACCGTATAAAGCCTGTACGGTACAAAACATTAAAAAAGCCGAAGATATTTGTAGCGCCCTTGAACTGCTATGAATCCAGTACATGTATAAGACTACTATATGACTACTTTACTATTACTAAGACTACAGAGCAATCTCTTCTAAAACAGTCAACGCTCGGGCGATTGGAAATTGGCTGTTGTCCAGAGGTGGCTGTTTATTTTTGCAGTAATATAATATATGATCAGCTGTTTTTGTTGTTTTTGCGGGTATATGCTTTGGTACTCAACATTGTAAGGACTATTTTGTCCCTTTGAACCACAATCAGATGACCATCAAAGTTTGTCAAAACAACATCGTGTAAATGATTAAGCTTAATTAATTTTGAGTGGAATCAATTATCAATTTCTTATCATATTATTCGTAAACACGCTGATTGACATGTATTTTACACTCCGTAAGTCAATAATGAGAAAGGAATCCGAATAAATTTGATGACTTGTCTATTCTAAATTACCGAAATTTCATATATTTGGGTCGTGGGCGGACGCGAGAATAGCCTAACTTTGGGTCTTGAGCGGTCGCGAGAATAGCTTTTCTCACCTATGAGATACATATTTCCGCGCATTTACCCATGTGAGATAAACTTATCTCACATCGCTTATCTCAC
>JAUMHA010375666.1:7151-23153 GCA_032359765.1 Saxidomus gigantea
ACATGTCTTAGCCTGGTTTGGTCTAGCTTGTTCAAATGAACCAGATCAGAGTTGCAATGTACCAGATACAATATTGAAAAGACTGTAGTACATAGCATAGGGGCATTTCTTTTGATAAATCCATAAGGCTTAGCATTACTTTAAATTGTGTAAGTACTGTAGGAACTGGCCAAATCATAACTGAAAGAAGAAAAATGGACGTTTATGAAAGTGATTTAAGTAGTGTGGAGCCCGGAGTGAGTTTTGTTACTCCAGTGGCGAGATGCTTGCCATAATAAAAGGGACTTGACGCAAAAACGAGAAATCAAAGAGAATGTTCGAAAGAAGAGCAGTCGATTGAATGCGCTAAAACTCACTCCTCTCCAACTGTAACCGTCTTCAGTAGCGGCAACATTAGTGATGACGATGATGTAGTTTATATATCACCTTTGAAACTGCTGTCACCTTTGGTACATTGTAAACTGTGACTTGACCCACCCCGGCTGGATTGAAAATTGAGTTTATCGGGCACGGCCGGGTCTGCCATAATCATATTTTACAACATGCTGTTCAATTCTATGAATTCCATTAGTTATTTACATGTATCAAAAATAAATACAAAAGCTAAAGTAATTAATGTTAAGTTCAGACCTTAAATGGTAACTTAGACATAAGGCTTTAGTCTGGTAGTTGTGAAGTGCTGTATTTAAAGGTAGTCTGGGATAACTTCACGTTAGCTATATTGTAGATCTGAAGAGTAAAGACAATAATGCTAATACAAAGGGGCATCTAAGGGAACTTTGTATTAAGTAGAACTGAAATTTCGGTCGTGGATTATTAATGATATGCATGTATTTGATAATAAATGCAGAAAAGTTTTTTTTAAAGGGATATACCTTGATCATACTGCACATAGTGTCTTGGTTCTGTTGGCGGAGTAGTATATTTGGCCATGACGTTTTCGTCCATTAATGAAGAACCTCTGAATAAACTAAAACATCCCGGACTGCACAACACACATCCAAATTTGTCTTCGGCTGCCTTCTGGAGCCAGTGACTCACTGCATACTCAAATTTCTGATACCAAACCATCGCTCCTGTAATTTTGTATTTGTTAAAGCAAATATATAAAGGTTATGATATGAAAATCTTTACAGAAAATGTACAACATTTTGCTAATACATGTCTTCTTCTGTCCAAATAAGGTCAATACGCAGCTGTCCTTTTTATATCTGCTTCACTTACAGCTAAATAAAAACTCCTCTAAAATAAAACTACTCACGTTCTTGGATATGTCTCGCATGTTGAAAATAGAAGGCTATATCTTCATTTTGTACGAGAAAAACATCAATTTTTTTTATGTCGAAGACATTTATTCTTTGATGTAAATGGAGATACAACGTGTCTTTACACTTATAATTACTAACAGTGTCTGCATTCAATCGGAAATCGTAATTCGAAAGGCACATAATATGCTGTATACGACTAGGGTACACTCGTCAAGTGGTATTACTTTACAAGCTATTAAAAGATAAAGCAGGACAATATTTCGAGAATAAACTCAAACTCATGTGGTTAATATGAACAAAATTCACCTGACACGAAAACATTATCTTTTGTAACTTACCATTTCCGATTGGATGAATTCTTCCACACGCCGCGCCCACATCATCATTCTTCCGCATACGATCAACCAATAGTAAAACAGCTGATGGGTGAAAATCAACATCTCCGTCGAGCGCAAGGAGAAATGTGTTCTCTGCCCTTTTTTGAAGTGCTTTTCGTTTGAGGCCTTTGTTGAACAACTCGTAACCAAGAAAGTAGTACATGTACATCACCTTGAATAAGATTGTTTGCAGCTTTACTAACTTAAGTAAAAAGTTATAACTGATAGAAACTCGAAATGTATGTCATTGTAATAAATTTTAAGCGATTTCACGCAACTTGCTTTGTCCGTTTGCACGTAAAATATTATACGTGCAATGTCAAACCAGAGAAAATGATTGTTACAAATGACAACAGTCTAAATTTCAAATTACAATAGCCAACATTAGGTGGTGTGAAGTAGTTGAAATATGCTGCAAATATATTTCAAAATCCAACACGTTTAAGACGGAAGGAATCTCTTTCCAAAACTTGCAATATTTATCTATTATTTTTCTGAACATAGAGATTAGTAAATCTGCATTTTTATTAAACACTAGATTTCGTTTATCTTTTTTATTATATCCTTACCTGACTCCATCGCTTCCTATGCCGTATTAAAGTCTTGTCTTTCAGATGCGCTATCAGCTTATTCCCACCTGGCAATGTCCAAATTAAACGTCCACCATAGGGCGTGGCCACCGTCACAGGCGGCTTTTGTTTGAAACTTACGCCATGAATAGCACTGGAAGGTGAACACATCTATTAGTATGATGCACATAAATGCGTAACGTTTTGGCCAGTATTCATTCACATTTATATGAGAGTTTGTACGTTTTCCTAAAAATAATCAAAGAGAATATTGATAACATTTTTTTCTAATTAATTCTCGTATATGTATCATAGTATATATGGGTATTTTGTAGATCGCTTTTTCATTCTTTCCAATCGTAATTTGTTTGTTTAGTATAGATTATAGAGCTTAGAGGCAAACAAAATTAATGCCATAACTATGTAATTAGAGAAAATGCTTAAAATTATATTGTTGTTCTGTGCTTTTACGATGGAGTTCGGTAGGCCTACGGTATTTATCTTAAATTTGATTCAAACTACGTGTAACAACGGTTTATATAGAACTGTTATGTTATCTAAATGCTCCACTTTCATTCAGCGTAAACACTTGCAATATCATATACTTAATTATAGGCGTTTTGCTCCTAGATACCATTGAGATGTTGTATAACCGAAGGAAATTAACGTATGGAGAGAAACACGTTATTATGCATTTTCTGGTACGTGACACAAGTTTGTAAATTATAAATTGTTATTGATTTTATTGTATGATTAAGAAAACATGTGTCCAGATTTGCAGTAGTTGCTAAGATTTAATTTTCTGCTGATATTTGTGGTGAGAATATAAAGGAAAGTAGATTAAAGAATCGTGACTATACACCATGGAGTTCAGCATTCTTACCTATGTCGCATGTGACAGCGTGATAAAGTTTGTTCATCACTAACTTAAGAAATAAATGACAAAAGCATTTAATTGTCAATGGTACTGAAACAGTGATTATTATCAATGATCACATTCTTATAGGATTGTGCAAACTTTGGATTGAACAGCTTAACATTTATATCAATAATTCATATGCAGTTACATATAGTTTGACGAGATATCAAGTAACTCTTACATCATAATGAAGTAAAGTACCTCTCTTTATTGTACATCAATTTGATTTTTTACTTTGTCATCTCTTTACATCGTAATTTTATAATTTGTAAGCTGATTGTTATATTATCGCGCAAGAATATTATTTCATTCTATTTTTAGATATGAAAGTAAAATTTTGATGTGGTGAGTCCGGTATACTGTAATAAATAAACAGGATAATTATTTCCCCTTAAAGAGTAGAGATCAGCCAGTCAAGTTTGTAGCATTGTGAGCAGAAAAATTCAAATGGAAAGAAATTACGGGCAAATTGTTTTATGCAAATATGTATGTACGTTATTAATTATTCCTCAATATTAAAGTCCCAGGATCACTTTGAATTTACTGATATAGTAAAAAATAATGTACTGATAGGATAAAGATGGAACCATGTTCTATTCACCCTAAAACAATGCTGATATATGCCTTTCTTTCGTATTCAAGTCGTTTCTTCACGAAAAAAAGTTGCCAGAAGGTCTTTCTTATTGTTTGCAATATCATTGAAAAAATTCTACGCTATATTTCTAATATGTACAAAGTTAGGAATGGTTTAGGTACAAACAAAATCATTTTCGCCGGTAATACATCTTTCTTGCTAAAAAAAAAAAGAGCTACAAACATTACCTTGCAGAAACGGGCACACATTTCAGTAATAGCTTTACGTATTCGTTCACTTTAAAATCGTATTCCTCCTCAGTGTGCCCTTCAAAAGCGTCATCAAAGAATATGTGTGCTGAAAGGAAATTAGAAAAACAAACGTCCCAGTTCCTTAAATATTCAACATATACGAGACAAATTGATGATCTTACAGTCATTAACTCCTACAAATGATATTTTTCTTATTGTTGGCACCGGATGAAGCTACTCTCTTTACATATTGGTACCAAGACATGTTTATCAACTCAACAATGGACACTGTAGAATGTACATTGTGATCGGAGGAAATGTTTGGTCCGGGTCTATATTACTCACTAGGGCAGAAATGTTAATCGTGAAAAACAACGTTCATGTGAGCAAAACATTAAGATCTTTTTTTACAACCCGTGTATTTTCAGACCTTTTCAGATAAAATACTACATGTATATTGTTAAACCATTAAACTTTTCCCAGTTTTATAAAACTGGGTAAATGTATAGAATTTCGAGGCCGGCGGTGAAGGAATTTTGCATATACTAAGACCAGTTAACTATCAGTAACATTAATACCTTCAAACTCATAGTAATCTGGGTCCCTTCGTCCCAGCAAGAACTGTGCATGCCTTCGTATAGATTGATCTTCGTCCGTCCTAGAAGAGAACACACTATGCAAAATTGTTAAAAGTGCAATTTTAACAATTAAGAAACCCTAATGGTTCTCGATTAAGGAGACAACATTGATTCATTTATTATTACGATTACACTGAATACACACTAATTTACTTAGAATATGAACCTTACATTTTTACCTTTTCATAAACAGGGAAAAGCTCAAACTACAGCTTCAATTAAAACCCGAGGAGGACGTGTAAGTGGCTTTACTTTACCTATATATTGATTTGAGAAGTTGTGTCATCTCATTCTCCGACTCGTGCCACATTGTTGCACACAAGTATATCATAGGTGTATCCGCATGAATTGTGTCTTTCAAATACGTTTTACCGCTTTCTACGTCTTCGCCCATCATGTCTGGTAGCTTAAAATTGGTAACTTTAGCCTTCTGAAATTTATAAAATAAATACTGGTTTAGTATATTTTCAACCTCATTAATGTGTTTCTTAAAGCAACTAAGCTGGGGAAATTACTTATTAAACAATTTTAATATACCCAATATCAAGTGCTGGATTTCCAAGGGGAAATAAGTCACTGCTAGATACGACAGCTGGATAACTCTTCTTCTCGTTGCAACCAGTAAATTGGCAGAGTTGGCTTTACAATGAAAGTGCGTGTTAAAAAAGGTAATGCATTTCTTTTCTGACTTTTTCGGCGCAGCAGTATTGAGCTCGCTATTGATCGAAAGTTGGTAACTAATAAGTACAATATATATTCTCTTTTGGGGGGATTGCAAAATTAACTCTGAAAGGCGCTTTTTAATTGGATTATACCGCATGAAAAAGGTCAATAAAATACCCTTGCGTTTTCAGTCTTCATGAATTGTTTTATAATTTTAATACGTAAATTGTTCATATCTATCAACATGATATGTTTTTACCTCCAAGCTAATTTTAATTATGAGTGTAGAGTAATAATATTTTACCGACCAGTGAATGACGGTTAATATTTTGTACTATCACATTTGACATGAAAACAAGGATTGAGTTTGTTTTTTGGAAGCACATGTCGGACATTTGGAAGTTTAGAAGGTAATGTATTATATTCCTCGTCGTTACCAAACCCAGCCTCACGACACGATGTTCGCCGGTACCAGTAGAAAAATGTAAGTAACAAAACGGCTCTACTTACCACTGTATCGGCGATCTTTGCCTTTTCAATTCTTCGTCTGTTTAACAGTAGAGATTGGTCCAAAAATATGCCACAATACAGCGGTTGAACGAACAATCTGTTAACAAATATGACAGTAATTGAGAAATGATAGATAAATAGATTTATTTTAGTATATCACAGATGTACAAACATGGTTAAAACAAACATGAGGCATACATATATAGATAATTAGACGTATGCACAAGTCTAAAAACCATGATATGCACATCAATAAAAAGGTTAACACAAAAAAGGGAAATATGAATCTCCCTTTTTTTCCATGATGGCCCTAAGGATTTGTATATTTTTACCCCAAGTTTTTTCTATACCAGTCGACCTCCGGGGCATGATCTGAACAAATTTTTAAAAGGTCCACTAGACACTATTACACACCTTAATATCTATGCTCTATACCTTGTGGTTTAGGAGTAGAAGATTTCAAACGGCTTTCCTATATATGTCTATGTAAAACAAGTTACCCTTAGGACGGGGCCAATATTGAACCTAGGAGTAGGATATGAACAAACTTGGAAGAGGTCCATTACACAATGTTGAACACTATATTATCTTAGCTCTATGCCTTGTCGCTTTTTAGAAGCATATTGAAACCTATAAAAATGTTATTAATTCTTCTTGTCAATTCATTGGCGGTTGAAGAGTTACCAACTTTCGATCAAAGGCGAGCTAAATACGGCTGTGCCGAAAAATTAATTTATACTGCGGTAGATCCGTAACAAGTTTTATTCTTTGCTATCAAATAAACATATCCAAACACACACGAAACATTGATTTACAGCAAAACAAAATGCATGTTAAATGTACTTTAAATATTATATTCTAATTGTGAATTCCAGATGACGCTTAACAACTATAATTGTATCATACATACTTGTCGGTCCTCTGCAGACGCTCTTTCCCTGGAGTCCAAACGTGATTTGTAACCAGCAGAAGTGAAATAAATCCTGAGAGTCCAGCTAAAACCGGAAACCAATTATCGATATCTGAAGTGAATTGTCCAAAGTAATCGGAAGAATCCTGGTTCTCAGCCCATTCGGGAAATGGTATGTTACAGCCAACATTTTTTGTGGTAATGAAACCGGCATACATGCCCAGAATGAGACCAATGGTTGTAGGCGTGGAGATGACAAGAGGTATGGAGTAGTCAACTATTTGTGTCATAATTTTACATGCGATCTTACCTACCTTGAAACACACGCCACTACATAGTATTCCAACTGATGCTACTATCAAAGGGAGGTAACTATAACATTTTCCGAAACTTTTTTCAGAGACTAGATAAACTAGACCAACTGTTGAATTCAGCGTCGCTTTATCATGTTTAAAGTACATGGTATCGGAACAGTCGCTTTGACTATCACTATCACAGGAAATACCGTAAATGGCGGTCGGGACAACAAGAGTAATCAACAGCTTCCAGACAGCTGCGTACAGAGTTAGTTTTGTTTTACTTTTTCTCATACGACGCGCAAGTTGTGGGATTCCACTTGATACTCGTGCTCCTTCGTGAACGTAGTTTTCCCACCAATAAACACTTGTAAAGATAGGTGCAACAATCAGACATATCAAATACGGGATACTGGCAGACGACTCGTTTAAAGCTGAATAAACGTGGTATGCCCAAAGTGCTAAAATAAAGATTACAACGCCAATATTACATACTGAATACACTTGGAATGTCCGAACTGTAAAAATTACGAAACAAACGCCAATGATATATACTGAATCGGCGTGATATGCCTAAAGTGCTAGAATTAAGATAAAGACGTGAACATTATAGTACTGAATATACGTGGTATGCCCAAACTGTTGAAAATAAAACAAAAGCGCCACCGTTATATACTGAATCGGCATGGTATGCCCAAAATTCTAAAACAAGAACAAAACGCCTATCTTGTAAACTGAATACACGTGATATGCCCAAATCCTATATAATTAAGACATTTACTGAATCCACGTGGTAAACCTGGATTTTTGAACGTTTTGTATTATCGTGTTCTCTTTTCTTCGAGCTTAAAGCTTAAATATATCTCAGTAATTTACAAACGAGCAGTTTATCTAATTACCGCTCCTGGGAAAGACAGATATATACAAATACAAAAAAACGATTTCAATAGTGTGTAAAACATGCACAGATGCATTAATCTTTCCGCATAAATGTTAGCCTTATTGATTAGAAAATATAAGTAAACAGAAGACAAGATTGACGGAATATGGTAAACATACTTTTTTCTACTGCCCTTTATCATGTTATAAAAGACACATTCTTGTTCAATTTTGTTTTGTTTATGGATACATTGTCATATACTCAGTTCCATTTTGCTATGCGTCTTTTGCCCCCATGGTGTTATTTCAGTTGTACATTCACCAGTATCATATACTCTATACACTTACCCAAAGCTGCAAGTTGGCCAACCGCCCCAATTATGCTTATCACAGTTATAAGTGCCGACGTAGCGACGGGCGACCGGTCCTCCTTGTGTCTAAGCCTGGATGGACCGACAGTTGGGTAGAATATCTGAAAAATTACACAATGAGTTTTAAACACCACCATGAAAAAAAGCCCAAGCAGGTTATATGCATGGTCCACCTAGCTGTCATATAAGTAATACATTCAATCAAAACAGGTGGTGTGTCAAGACAGATTCAGTTCAAGAGATATTTTTCACTATCTAAGTACAACAAATTATAGGTGAACATTTTGTGTATGGACTGAATTAGGGTTGAAGGTTTTGAGTATTTATAATTTGATATAATTCTTTTTAATTTGGATGTTTTACTGTTTATTTATCAGACATACTTTGATATCAGCAAACTATCAAGTTTATAAGAAGTCATGGAGAACTTTTGAATAACTTGGTCTGTTTAACCGATAAGAGTAAGTTCCTTGGATACAATGTATGTCCAACCGCCCGTCCTGATAAACGATTTTACTATGTCTTATCATTTAAATGTATTAATGTTTAAGCATTATTTTATGACAAAACTTGGAGAAGAAATCTTCATTTTAAAAGACACAAGTTTTATTCTCCGGACACTCAAAATTACCTAAACAACTTTTCACCGTGAGTATCACAGGTAGAAGCACATCTGCACGGGAAGAGAAAGGAAAGTACGTATATTACCAATAAATGGATAGACCCAAACACAGTAATCAATTACCATATTTTCACATACAGTGACATTCATCTTGCCTTTAATCTATAGAATACTTAGACTGTAGTAGAAGTACTAATGATATGACAGTTTTCAAACAGATGGTTTTTAACATTCTTATACATATTGGCAGGTCTAGTGGCGTTGTATGTGATTTGTTAGATGTGCGAGGGTGGATCTTTGCAATCTGATGACCCTGTTTCATCGCTGTTTTCTGTGGTCTATTCATATGCCTCACTTATAATGAAATTGAACGTAACATGTATTTCATGTGACTCACCACCTGCAGGAGCACACATTCCAGTAATTCCGCACCAGTGTATATGTTACAGGTTTAATTAGTTATAATTCATTTTCTATGAGCTTCACCCCGGTTTCATTTTGTTCATATCTATAACAGCACTTGTACTCATTGATTTAAAAATAATTTTAATTGGGCATGCTTTCTCACATTATCTAATGAATAGCCAGCATAGAAGGTTAACTGATGAATTATGTTGCAAACGTATACAAACCTTCATGACGCCTGGGACGACACCGACACAGAGTGTAAGAAGAAGCCCGGATATAGGATCCATGGCGGGTATCACGATGAATATCATCACATTCAGACCGACAGAGTGAATTGTCTCAATCGTAAGTATCTGTTAAAGAAAGATGTCAAAATGAACACATTAAATGTTAAAATTCAATACAAAAACGTACCGTTTCAAAATAAGTGCAGTTCTTTTTTTTCTGAAAAGGCGTCTCTCTCAACTGAACGGAATTGTAAAAGAGTATTGTTACACCACAATGTTTTGTTGTTTTTTTTGTAAAAAGAAGTTTAAATGAAAGATTGACAACTAAATTAAGGTCTATACACTGTACTTTGTCCCAACCAAAAGCCAAGTTAAACTAAGGTTTCTCAATAAATATAAATACATTGAAGTCTGTAGAGCGTAATCTTCCAAGTGAAAGTATCAAGAAAACAAAGGTATGACATAGAACCTAAACATTTGATAAACGAAAACAAAAGCAAAGTTTATGATATGTTGTTGCCAATAATTTAGCGGTATAGAGGTATTGTTGTCCATTGGTTTTTTAAAACACAGGGTTTTACACACGAATCTTCCTTACCCCTAATATGTCACTCCAAGATGGGCTCCCTCTCTGAGCCATTTGAAACACCATCCGCCATAAGCTTTTGCAACAAATGAAGACATAAGGGGCCCCTGTCATCATGATTAGGGCCCAAATCCATTGAACGTTTGTTTTAGTAGTTTTGTAAGACAAAGTCCCATTCAACGTCTTCAGCTTGTCAATGTGTGTGGAGCCATTCACCGGAAGTTTGGGGATTATATTGGCTGTTATAATGACGAAGCAAATCTTCGTTATCACCGCTGTTCCAAGAGTGAAGATAAACAGCAGGAACGCTACAACCAGTTTAGTTACCACAGAAACTGTATCCCAGAATTTGATATCTGTGTTTGATATATTGTCTTTTGATGACACAATAAACTTGTCCCAAGATTTAGGTTCTTTTCTGTGAGGAAAAACACGGCAAATAATTATGAATTTGGCGTAATAGTAGACTAAAACAGTTGAAGACATTTAACAGCTCTGTTAAAACCTTTTGCGTTTTTCCGTAAAACAGAGAGTAGTAAAACAAATATGAATTTGTCGGAGCAAAACGTTACAGACATTACCTAGCTCCATTGAAATCTAATGTGATAACAAGGTAGCTTTTTAAGAAAGCTAGCAGGTGGCTCGTTGCAAATTCATGTGTTTTTAGAATACTATGTAACGAGACTATTATACATTAATTCAAAATGCTTTTCTTTTCAGGAATATTACCTACTACGTCAACAGCATTACAGTTACAGAGCGATATCGAAAATATATCTACGCATTTCGAGAAAAAATAGAGGCAAACGTAATTCGCACTTGCTCTAGACAGATAATTCCAAGAATCAGCATACAAATATATGATAGGATTGATTTTCTTCCCGGGGGACATTTCTTCGGAATCAAAATATTTCGTCTATGCTAAATTTTACAATTGTTTTATATGATAAACATACGTGATAAATTAAAATATGGTGATATCATTTATCGAAAAGGAAAAAATACTGATATGTTTACACAATATTTAAAATGAAGTTATGACCAAGATAAAGATTAGATAACACGTAAAATCACTATACGTAGTCTGGCAACTATATCTGTTATTTTCACAATGGAAAGTACAACTAACTGCTACACTGAACTCAAGAAACTTGTATATGAAAAGAAAACAAATAGAATTGAATTTGGCACAGCTCTACCCAACTTTAGTAGAAATTTGATGATTAATGACAAGTGGAAATAGGAAGCAGCATTCAGTTACTTCATAGTAATGCAGGTTGCCTTGCATCCGCAATCTTTTTTCTGTATCACGTGTTCCCTGACTTCTCAAGACAAAGGAATACTAGTACCAGCCTTAGGCATAATGGACAATGTATTATGTAGTTAACATTGGTAACTGATATAAGCGTAAATCGTCTCCAGAATAGACACACGTCTGGTATTCTTTGTCAATCTCTCCACGTCGGCATGTCTTGTGTGCGATTTAAACAGCAGCATGGCTTTTTTCCCAACATTTCCATTAAGTTATATGTCTGAGCCGGTGTATTATCAAGTTCTTTTTGCGATTTTAAATCAAGTTAAACGCCGCGTTTCCGGACAATTTGATATGGGTACAGGATTAAGTCTAGCAATGGTGTCTATTTTCAAACAAATTTAACCTCGAGCTGTAGAAAGGTTAGGACAGTGTGTGAAAATGAACTTTCCATTACGTTATAGTAATTAACTTAGCATATATTTCTTGCTGTAAATATAAAAAAGCCACATAGACCGTCAGGACGTTAATTTGGTTAAAAAAACACTTAGCGAGTGTTGCTATTCCGTGTATTCTCTTGGGAAATGATGGGTATTATTTCAATTATTTTTTCTCTTAACTGCTAAATTTTAGCCAATCATATTTTAGTCTATGGATTATGTCTGACTGTATGCAACGAACAGAACAAACTGTATCATTCTTTGAGATACTACTCAACGAAAATACGATTTTCATTTGACCGGGAATGTTAAGCTGGATATATCAGTGTATAAACATGTTCTACATACTCAACGAAGAGTGGTCAGTCGGATGCGCTCAATGAATATCGCTTCAAAATATACGAGTTGTACATGTCCGACGATGAATCTACGCAATAAAGCCAATGATACAAACAAAGAGTTTACGTATTTATTACACATGCTCGTACTTTAAATTACAAACAACCGTTGGTATTAATAACATTTGAAATTATGGCACTTCTTAGCTGTTCTTAATGAAAAATCTCACACTAATACCATTACATCGTGACAGGTCGGGATTATGCAGACTAAAAGAAATATCGACTAACCGTGATTCATTTCCTTTTCTAAGACTCGCATATTATGCTAATTCAAAGTCTACTCTAGTCACTTAGCTTCTCTTAAGTTTTCACGCTAATAACTTTCAGTCAATGAGTCTGAAATGAGGGCTGATTTTGTTCTTTTTACTTGGCAGAATTTAATTTTTTCACATTGGCAGAGCAGTTTACATAGTTTAGAGAAACGTTAATTGCAATTAAGCATGTACGAAACACTACACGACGCTATTACTCTATTTTTGTCAGGCGATTTGATAAAAAGAAAACGCGACAAGTGTTAACATTATTCTATTACAATATCTATACAATATTTTATCTTGTATTCTGTGCTAATCTAGCAGATATCGTTTAATGTTTTGTGAATAGAAAAGTATGGGCAGAATGTACATAAATCATGTTCGTGCCATTTAAAATATGATTAATCAAACCCTGCTTTTTCGCACGACTTTTTGTGTCGCCTTTTCGAAGAAAATGCGATAAATAGGGATCGCTTTGTCCGTCGGTCCGTTCGTCCGTCACAAAAACTTAACTTTGCCATTTCTTAAGATTTCTTCATCAAATTTTACAATTGTATTACTTATGACAAAAGGGTCGTGATTTTGTAGATCAATGTCATATTTGACAGAGTTACGCCCCTTTTTGTACTTAGATTTTGTCACGAAACTATTATTTATTCTGACAAAGTGTAAGAGGGCGACATAAAATGTTCTACTGAACACCCATCTAGTTACATATCAAGAATACGATTACGTAACTCGGTATATCCTGTACTTACTGTTGTTTTTTGTGATGATGATGCTCATGCATTGGTTCTGTCCTTTCCTCAAGGTCATGGAAACCAACCTTGAAGTCTCTCCCTCCATTTGCTATATTCCCGTTCCTCGGTGGATCTGGTACAGTAGTATAGTCATCTGATATTCTGTACAAAGAAACAAAAGTTTTGAGAAGTCATGCATGTAATGGTGAAAGTTTTAAGTTTTACTCATCCGTTCATTCTTTTTTTCTCCGTTCATTATGAAACGAGACGATTAATTTTTAGAAAGTAAATATTTGATAAATATAGATGTTTGTTCCAGGCATAATATATGATTCGAGCAGCGACATCGTATAACAATGCTATATTCCAAATATAGAAATGTAAATTTTGTTGCTTACCTTTGCGAATCATTATCTGGAGTGGACACACACTCCGCTTCATCAAAATCGTCTGACCTTTCTGTACTGGTGCTGTTACATTCGGGATCTCTCGAAATATTGTCATCCGAGTCATCTTCCTCATCTTCTTGTTTATCGTAGGCCGGATTTACATGCCCTTGGGAACCCCGCTTGAGGGAAAAGAACATGGAAGGCCCACCTTTTGGAAAAAACGTCTTCCCTCGTCCTTCGGTTTCAGACGGTTTATCGGTTTCCTTAAAGTATATCAATGGTATGATTTACATTTCCGACTTTCGAACAATCTTTTAAATACATCATTGCGAAATATCTTTGTATGTTAACGCTGTCTTCATAATATTGTTTTCGAAACTACACACAAACCACCCCTATTTTTTAGCCTTCTGCTGAATTTTAACCCTTAAAACGATTACCATGATTACAAACATTTGTTTGAGTCATGTTAAATATATAGTTTTTTTATATACCACTTATTTTTTGCTTCAAGTGAATTTACTGCATCAGAATTGTTGGTCTTAAGTGAACCTTGTCCAAAAGTTTGTTCATAAAATATCGAAAAGGATAGAAAATCATTCTAATGCCAGTTAATAGCATTGATAGCCTTAAAATGTGCAGTCCCTTTTTAGATATGTCAACATATTTTTTTTACAGAATCTATATTGTATGTGACAATCAACAGTTGGTTTGGAGAGATGAGTACATATAATTGTTTATAGTCCGCCTCCGTGGCCGCTGGCTTGAAATCACTGAAACCTCCCAATTGTTGAGGATCATGTTCTGGTCCAGGACCTGCAAACTGAAACAGGTATACTGTCCCCTCCCTCCGCCACGGTTAACTTCATTATGCTACATGCAAAATATTCAAGTGCTATATTTTAACACAAGTCTTTCCCATATATGTACATGTAGAAGAAGTGACTCCCATGGCGGGACCAGATTTGTCTCCATGATTTGAACAAATCCTGACAAGGACAAGCTGACTACACCACTTCCCTCTGCATTTTGGATTTTGGTTTTCAGTGAGAATAATAGTTATATTGAGATTTCCTGTGAAAACCTATGTTACACAAGTCAACCCAAGGATGAGCAATTTTTAGCTCTTTGAAAGTTTGTTTCGGTGCGATTTTAGGTAAAAAAGGTCTAAATTTGACACACGTGGTATGATATGAACAAACTAAGTAAAAGGCAACTAGACAACAGGAAACGTTAATAATCAAAGCTCTAGCTCTTTCAAAAAACAAAACAAAACAAAAACGTCTGCTGCCATGGCAAAAATAGATATGATTTGAATTAATATTTTTTTATTTCTTTATTATTATTTTTTTGGTAGAAAAAATCTACACAAATACGTTTCAGTGAAATTTGACTCGAATGCGTTTAAGTCGATGTCTATTTTCTTTCAATGTATACGGACGACCAAAAGCAGGTGAGAAATGCTCACCATATTCACAGTGTGCCCAGATGAGCTGAAATGTTCGCAAAAGGTCATTCGTCATATATGGCAACGTGCAATCTGCACAAGTTTATTTGTGTGCATAGTTGTTTACTCATGCCCCGGGTAAAGTAAATTATGTCAAATTGAAAGATAACACCTGGATATCGAACACTTGGATATCGAAAAGGCTGTGTTACCCCCAAATGTAAAAATGGCCACAAATGTGAAATTGTGTTACCCTTCAAGTAAAATATTTACAACTGTTTTTCATTTTTGCCGATAGATTTAACATATGGTGTAAACTTATTTCGCATTTAAGTTAGGGTTAGGGTTAGTGTTTCACGTTTAAAGTGTTTTCATATGGGGGAAAGTTATTTCACATTTGTGAAAATGTTCACATGTATGAATCCTACAGTCATATTATAAAAGCCAATGATCAATTTGTCGCACTCGTATAAACAAGAAAGATGTCCTGTCGGCGATATTGACTGTCATTTATGCAACCTACATTCGTAATCTTCCCTTTGAAAACATATTATGAATAAACCGCTTATTTAGCCTTTTGAACATGTTGCTGACAGTGAAATATAGCATGCATTTTCAAAGGCAAATATTTGCGTTTCGAACAAGTTCAAGTAACTTATATTAATGATAAATATAATCGATGTCGAAACTCACCAAACTTGAAGACAAAAGCAATGTGGAATTATTGTCTTGCCTGGGGATACCACAAGCAGTTTATTGTTTAACTGTGTTACAAAGTTTTGAAACTTTGAAAAAAGAAATTAAGCATAAAATTTTAGACAAATAAAACTATAAACTGGTGTCAGTAGCACAAAGAAGAAAGCTCTGTCCTCAAGTCAAACAATTATTGGTGTTAAAAAGACATGTTAATTAGTATGCTAGTTGTATCTAAAAACATTTTATTATTATCTCTTTGAGTCTTCATAACACTTTTTTCTTTGCCAAAATATCAAAAACTTGAATCGCGAAAAT
>JAUMHA010375667.1:0-12896 GCA_032359765.1 Saxidomus gigantea
CCCGAGCTCTTAGATGTATGCGTAACACCGGATACAGCTCCTTTCGAATACAGCTCTCCGGGGAGCTGTATTTGGTGTACATTAACGAATACAGCTCTCTGGGTTCAACGGAGCTGTATTCGAACCAAAGTATATGCACATTCGAATAAAGCTTTCTATGTTTGATCAAGCGGATGATAAACGGATTCAATAACAAAAGTCTTAGTACTTGGCGATGTGTTTTTCGGCCAAATGGATTTATATCTCCACTTTAGGAAGAAGCTTGGTCGTTCCACCAACTTTTAAGTCAATGGCCGAAATGTAGTTTGAAAGCTTGGGTCCATCTGTCCGACCATATGTATGTTGTCCTACCACGTATGTTGTCTTACCAGTCCATCTGTTGGGCCTTACACCCTGGTGTGAATGTACTTCATTCCGTCAATAATTTATTTATGAAATGAAGTACGAAACCACTTAAACTGCCGCCTTATGTGCTACATTCATATGAAAAAAATGTAGGTTTATTGAAAGAAAATAATTCTTCAATACCAACAAAAATGTCATTAAACCTCAAAGCTTTGCGCAAGCGTCCGTCCAACACGGACGGACAAAACAAAGCAAATCCCAGGGCTAAAATCTGCATCCTGAATATATTATTCTATTATAAATTCCGTGCCGTGTATTTATAATAGAATGATACGCCTTAAAATACAAGTCTGTGTTGCATCGGTCACTGGGGAGCTGTATTCGAAACAAAGGTACAAGAACCCCGAATACAGCCCTTGATTTAATTTGGGAAGCTGTATTCGTTAATGCGAACCGAATAATGCTATCCGGGGTTACAATGCGTTATGAATCAACACGAGTAATAATACTCCTGTAACTCGGTGATTATATGGACGTCTTATTAATTTTCAATACCCCGTAAACACTTTCAAACGGCAACGTCGAAAAAACGTAATTTTGACGTCTATGTGTTATCATATAAACGCTTCCTTATAAAATACGAAAAGGTGAACGTTTCTAATTTTTTGCGTATATTTAGGATACATTTTACTAAAAGACATATCAAATTTTGGTAAAAAAATTACGGACAGTTTTTTTTTTAATTTTCGAGCGAAGCTATTTGTTGTAGATACATTCAGAAAATCAAAATGTTATTTTTTCAGTCTCTTTTTGCGCAGCATAAACGCAAAGTAATTCAGAGTAAATAACCATGTAGGAAATTTTAATAGCTTTATTTTGATGCCAATTGTATTGCTTTACGTCAATAGATGATCTCTGTACAGTAAGTATAAGACAAGATGTGTCTCTATACAACAGACGTAAAAAGGGTCCGACATGATCATGTTTGCGATGTCATGGTAACGTTATGTTCATAAATAGCGTCAAATAAAATATAGATCTAAATCAGAGATATCGTTTCAGTTGGTACCAAACACTGAGGTAGACTATAAAATGTTTATATAGTATGCTGCAACCTTAACAAGATTATAATCAGACTGTAAAAGAGTGCAAATAGAACAGAAATACCTATAAGCGATTTTTCTGGACCTTTGTAACGCATTTGATAAACTATGGAATGAAAGGGGCCATAATGAAACTACGAAACATGGGTATTATAGGACGCATGCTAAGATGGATAAGGGGGTTCCTGGCAAAGAGATTAATGAAAGTTAAATATAATTGAATCAAGTCGGAAGTAGTGGAAACTGTAAATGGCTGACCCCCAGGCGGCGGTACTATCCCAATCATTGTTTGTTTCGTGATGAATACATTTGAAAAACAAATATAATAATTTACCGTAGCAAATCCAACAACCAATGCAAAAACTCGCAGTTTGTTGATGACTCTGCAACTTTGGTAATATCATATTGTCCAAAACTAGCAGTTAATAAGGCACAATCAATATTAGCAACCATTGAAAAATGGAGCAAGGCATGGGGCTTCATTATTGACCAAACCAAAATGCAAGTATCATTAGTTCACAAAAAGAATGGGCAGCGCCAGAATTATTACCAAACTTCCTGACCCTTAACATATGTGGCCAATAATTACAGTACAACCAACACGCTAAATCAGAAGCAGTCATACATCCGCTGCATCTTAACAGAGATATGGTCTTACTAAACTATTTAGCGCGTAAAATGGACTAGGTCCGCATCTACCTATTAGCAACTAAAGCTGTGAAGATCCAGCATACATCTACAATAATAAGAATAGGAAAACCGTTAAGGCACCGTATATCCAACGAATTCAGACATTACTAATATAAAACAAACTATAGGATATAAGGATACAGGAACCTTGATATGATTACATAATTATCAACGAACTACCGAAAAATAACTTCGATCTGCTATGTGAAATAGACAAAAAAAAATAGTCAAGACTCACTTACCATAGCTAACTTAACAAAAATCCGTAACTGCAGCAACCATGTACAAATGTACACAGATGGTAGCAAGGACCAACAAGGACAAGTTCGAACTTATAGCAATCATGCAAGCGGTAAAATACAGTCTCGAAAACAATATTTCACAATCAGATATAATAAGTGATAGCTTAAACTCCCTGCAATCTATTTATCATATCAGATAACAGACCTGAATTACTAAGTACTATATTAAGAGACTGAGAAAGTAAAATGAACAGGGGGGACACAATAGAAAGTCAAGGGGTACCGAGCATATAGGAATTCAGGGCAATGAATTAGCGGATAAGCAGGCTAAACTAGGCAGCGACCAGGGTAACCAATACGATATAAGACATAGTGTAAGGCTTAATACGTCAACATTTATAGTAAATACTGTATTTTTTATAATTCGAAAATCAATTTCAAACCTAAAATTGAGGCAATTTTGTACCAACCAATTAGACTTTTTGGCACTATGTTTACAAGGCTTAAACTTTAATGTAGTTACTTAAGGGGTCACAGATATACGGAAGACAAAATTGTAAAATATTCCAAGAAGCAGAAGCTATTAAGCATATTGCGTTCGCTTGCCGACATACCAAGTAGAAAGGCCCGAACTAGAATCGATAATATTAAGGATTGGTCTAACACAAATCACGGAAACAACACTGTTAGTCACATCGAAGGAACTATTCAAATTTATTAAAGATATAGGGTATGCTAGTAAATTGTAGGTTGTAAGTGAGTAAACAGTAGTAAATAGGCACACATGTATGTTTCAAGGAGTCAGACGCAATTATTAACAGTTTGACACATCCAAGATCAAGCTAGGAACTTTAGGAATTAGTGCGACGCAAAACGAAAGGATGGTGTTAATATCCTAGTTGGTGATTCAGATGGGTGCATATTGGTAGCCAGTGTCTAGTCCGAGCTCCACAAGGCGGTCGCCAACTAAACATACATGTACAGGTCATAACGGAAACATGGCCGATAAGAAATGCAGACGACAAGTAGAACAAGTGTCGTAAAAGCCATATGCAACGTAAAGAGGTGACATGTATATAGCCAAGTAGAATAGACAAATAAATAGCAAATACCACTTGAGCGGGGAAATAGTAGAAGTAGTATAACACAATGCAAGAGAACAAGTTCTTAATGCAAACTTACAAAAGAGTTCATTCTAACCATATTATCAGTTTAACAAGAGGAAATGACAGGTATATAAAGCAGATTAAAGTTGAAAAATAAAACTCCGGGTATAGCAAGAGGTCAATGTTACACAGGCCCCCACAAAATCAGGGGAAAAACAGAAAATAAAGAACAAAGAAATCAAAGTCTAAATATCTCAGTTCTAAATTTGTACTATAAATAGTACAAGCAACATACCAATGAAAAACGGAACTATCCATTCCTTAACACATGGAATAAACAACATAAAAAAGTACCAGAACTAACAAAGTGAGCAACATTTTCTACAGGCTTATCATTCAATTACAATTCGGTTGCCGCGATTAGAAAACACAGCTGAAATTTGAAATATACAGATAAAAGCAAGATATGACTACGTTTTATCTGTTAAGCGAATGCAAAACCTAAAACGGTAAAACTAAATAATACAGACCCCAAATGCATATTTATGACATTATTTAAAAAAATCATGTTTTACTATATACACTATAAAGAAAAGTACATGTACAATTAATTATAGTAATATATTCCAGGTGACAATCTTGGTATATAAGCTAGCTAAGGTCACAATTAGAAACTAAATAAACAACTCACAACATAGGAGACAATTTAAATGGGCCAGTTAGGGACGAAATACTAAAACGGGTTTCGGCAGAGTTATGTAAACAAAATATATGATTAAAACAGAGGATCCTGACTCAATACAAATGAGTTCCACTTAAGGTGACAAAGAGAGATATATACTAGAGTTCACTAAGTAGATAATTTAATGAATACGTAAGACAGATAATATCGTTTCACGTAATATTAACAAATATGCAGAATCCAGCAAATTAGAGTCTGAACAAGAAAATCGATACCTGCCGAGGCAATACAAGGGCATATAACAACAAGAAGGCATACATAATGCAACAATAAACCGCCAGCGATTATAGAAACTAAATAAGAAAGGCCAATAAAAAGCCACAGTCATTAGGACATTGACTGAAATGGTACCGAAATTAATACTGATTACAAAACAGGACCGCCTAAGCAAGAAAAGGCATACACAATGCAAATCAAACAGCAGTCAGTTAAAAAAGTGACACTCATATTTATTGCAAACACAACATTTGTTATATATTAGATATAAGTAACAACCTTCTACCAAAAGCTATCGGTAGCAACCAAGTGCCAAGAGCACCTGTTACAGTTCTATCCGGTCCGTGCGAGCATAAAGTGTTAGTAGGTCAATTTGGTTCTTTATGTCTGCAGATCTAAGTGTTACAAACAATATGACAAAATAATCAAGTCAATAGCGAATATTAGTCAATAACTTCAACTTTAGTGTCATTTTTAAAAAGCTCACAAAACACAGGAAAATTGGACCCAAGTAATTCAGAAAAGTGAACAATAAGATAGACAATTATAGAAATGCTTCGTTCAACACAAATTGAATGGCCCACAAAGTTTGAGTAAGTTTCGCTCGCTCCCCTTATTGAAATAATTCAATAAGACGTGGTTGGCAATAGTGCGAAGCGAGTCAAATTTTACCTGCTGATGAATCTGCCGGTAGGGAATCTCCACAAAGCAACATTTTGGACCCCAAGTTCCAGTAGGTATCTCTTCATCCTTAGTATATCTTGAATAAGCTCTTGTGCTGACATACGAATGTCTTCAAGATCATTACCACCAATATGGAAAATACTACCTTAAGCGTATAATTGGGTTCAGAACCACCAAGCACGGAGTCCAACATAAATATCGTTACTTATCCCACCGCGACAAACCAACGTAGTGTCTCTACTATACAACTTAGCGGACGAAACGGTATTCTGGCGATACTCTTTCAAACATCGAACATACGAATCTCTGATAAACCGTACTTGGTCATAATCGAGCAAGAAGTAATGCAAAGTCCGAACAGTAAATCTTAAGTGAAATATAAGTAGGTCAGGCCACGACCATCGAAGAACCAATCACGACAAAGATAACAAAAAATCAATAACCAACCAGAAGACGCCTAAGTTACACCAGGTTCGGTACATACAAAGAGCAATTTAACACTTGTTGAAAGCTCACAAACAAGTCGGACTGTTGGTTACTCCCTTTTTGAGTAACAAATAAACAACAAACTATTAGTAAAAACAGCTGTTTTTATGTGACCTAGGACTTTATAAATTGTTTTACATTTTTCTCCCTTTACATGCTATAGGTCACATATGTACATGAAATAATTTACTCTATTAGAATGACTGTACAACCTTTTAACATGTAATGCAATACTGAGAAGAGCTCAGTTTGCAAGAAAACCATACTTGGCTACTATTTAAAAAAAGCGAAGCCTTTCTATAATGGTATAATTTATCAAATTAGCTACAGTTGCTGGTATTGATATGAAACCCAACAGTCTGAAGGCCAACCGGTTATACATCTAGAGTCATTATGTTGAGTATGATGGTCTAAATTTCAACAAATAGGTAAAATAATGTTCATTAGCAAAAATCTTGTATAGGATCCAGTTAAGGTGACCCCGCAGCCCACATCAACATTCCACTTTGTGTGTTTTAAGATTAATGAGCTGGATCCAATATCATGTTAACAGAATCATAAAACATAATGATTTGTAAATACTAAGGGGTCAATTATTATGTGGATTAATTCAGTTAAGTGTTAGTATAAAGAAACAATGTCATTCATAACTTTTTAGCGAATTCGCTCGATACGAATCATTGGTAGAGACGAACAAATGTAGAAGTACTGGTTTGATGCAATGTAAACACTTCATTTGTTGGTGACACGCGGAAACGGGTTCAGGTGTAAAGGTAATTTGTCTCTTAAATTAAAAAAAATTATATAATTGTATAAAAAGGTGGTTAACAAGTTTATAGTTCAGCTTAACTAGATATATCGTATACGGTAATGCTACATGTACTAGGTGAGTCGGAGAACGTTTGAAAAAGAAGAGTTCATCAGAATATTGGCTTACTCACTGAGATCAAACTTTATATTTAAGCCCGTCACCATATTAGACATTTGATAGCCTTGCACATAAGTTAGCTTGTTAACGCTTTACCAGTTGCATTCGGTCCTATAATTGTATTTATTTATTTTATTTTAATTTTAACAGCAATTTGAGCTGTTCTAGCGTCGCGTTCATTATATATTATTGTGTTCATTAAAATCGGAATTAAGAAGGAGTGGAACAGAGTATATGTATAGGTAATTATTGCTTATTATTTCTCTATTATATCAATTCTAAAACTAGTTTATAAATTACTTAAACAATTGTGCTTAATTGAAATAAGGAAACTTTACTTGAAACGAAAGAAATTTGTTTAACTCCTTATGTCAAGGACCTTTTAGGTACTAATGGTTTCTTAAGTTGTCCAGATAACAGTGTCGGTTCATACAGGTTTGACATAGTGGGAGCATTACCGGCGGGATCAAGATCGGTCTCGCCTGTTGTTTTTTTTTAAAAAGAAGTGTTAGACACATTTTATGAAATATATTTTATCTGATGTGCAGCTGAAATGGAAAACCACTTTCGATGTCATATATTTCTATTTTTCATTTACACTTACATACGATTTTCCCCTTACAGCCATCTCTTACAAGTTTTATTAGGGTTCTGGGAAAGTAAATTTACCTATGATCGTAGATCACACTATGTAATAATAACGCTTGTACAGGAAGTTCAGACTATAGTGCAAGTTTAC
Source organism: Saxidomus gigantea (assembly GCA_032359765.1). Classification (NCBI taxonomy): domain Eukaryota; kingdom Metazoa; phylum Mollusca; class Bivalvia; order Venerida; family Veneridae; genus Saxidomus; species Saxidomus gigantea. The sequence goes on from JAUMHA010375667.1 coordinate 7,282, forward strand.
CGAGGGATGACGGATACCGCAGCTGTCAAGATTTGAACCTTTAAACTCTCGGATAGGTGTCTGGTGTGCCACCCCTTTAATATCATCGGAGATAAATATGCCTTAGAAAATAATAGTGTCAATTGTCAACTAAAAAGAGCATATAGTAGTTATTACAACACCTGTTATCAAAATGCAACTGCTTATATGCCCATGTAAATATATAGGAGCATATGAAGCTTGCTGTGTTTTCTAAATTAAACATACATTCGCGAATAAATGCCAGCTGGCTGAATTTTCCAGAATAAACATCTGAATAACCAACTACAAGCTGCTGTATATTAGCGAAAAAACATTTGAATTTCCAACTATAAGCTGTATTTTGGCAGATGAATATTTGAACTGCTATCTGCAAGCTAACTGTAGGACGTGGTATTCGTCATTATTTTGTATATTCATTTAAACTGTTGAACTAATAAAGGAACTTACAACATATAATAAATTAATGTGGCATGTTGTTTTACATTTTGTTACATATTTGTATTCAGGATGTGTATTCATTGCCGAAGAAGTGTATTTCCGATACAATGCTTTTTTAATAACGCTTGGTTATTTACATATATAATACTGTTTATTTCTGTGTCAGAAGAAAAGTTTGCTTATTCTTATAAATACGCGGAAAGTCAATTGATTTTCTTTGTAAAGATTCTTATCATGTAGTCATTTCATATTTTCATCATTTCGTTGTCTATCCGTTTCAAATTCCCTTTAATTTCAAGTTTGGAAAAGTCGGAACGCCATTTTAAAAGAAGTGTGTGTGTGTGTGGGGGGGGGGGGGGGCGGAGGGCGTGTTTTTATTAATATTTTTTTATATTCATTTCAAATGTTGAAATAATAAATGAACTTACAACAAATTGATCAGGCATGTTTTTTTTCACTACTGTCAATTTTGGTATAAAACAATGCTGGCAAAAGGGAAACAATCCAATACAACCTGCTCCGTAACACCTGACTTTACCATGTTTCCTATATTACCTTATACCTTATCCGGACTTACAATAACGTTGCACAAAGGAAATGGTAAACCATACAATGATCCTAACAGCTATCGAGCTATCTCATTGCTGCCTGTAATTTCAAAACTATATGCAAAACTGGTCATGAAACGTCTTCACGCAAAAGCAATAACTTCAAAACTCAACTGTTTACAGCACGGTATTCAGAAAATCAAAAGCTGCAAAATCTTTCATTGTACCGGAAGCCCGCGACTACTGTTGTGAACAAGGAAGTCCACTGCACGTCTGTTATATGGACGCAAAATCTGCGTTCGACTTTGTATGGATCCGTAGGCTTATCTTACACAACTTAAGTCAACACATCTTAACTACACAATATAGACATTAAAGGAAAAATGCTTCGCCTTGTTTGGAACTCGTTTCAGGGCTGTTCAAGTCGCGTGCTTCTTCATGCCCATCTGTCAAGTGGCTTCAGCATTGAACAAGGTACAAGACAATAGTCCATATGTGCGCCGTTTTTCTATACAGTGTACATTGATTCACTTCTGGACGAGTTGCAGACATCTACACATGGTCTACGAATTGGAAATCTAAAGTTATCTGCGCCCACACAGGCTGACGACATCATACTGTTGTCCCTATCCAGAAGGGGCTTGAATGAACTCTTGAATACATGCTACTCGTACGCCAATAGGTGGCGCTACTTATATAATCCTACAAAATGTGCTGCATCTATCCTAAATTGCAAAAAACAGCAAGGCCATGTCACCACACCCCATGCAAAATATGGAAATACAATACTTAGTGAAACGGAATCGTATAAACATTTGGGTATTGTTCAGTCATCGTAAGGCAAATACCCATACAGCGTTGACAATGTGAAACAAACAATGCGAGCGACATTTCTGTCCATTACTGGAATGATATCTGGAACTGCAGTCCCAAATCCTAGTACCGCAATGAAACTTTATAGAATGTGTGTACTCCCTCGCGCACTATACGGTTGTGCATTGTAGAACAACATATCAGATGTCAGTTTCCAGCAACTTGGGGGTGTCCCCACTTCTGTTTAAAAGGGCACAAGGCATTCCTTTCCTCACGAGGTCTGATATGGTAACTGGACTGCTAGGTGCTTCCTCATTTCAAAGCTATATTGATTCTCAAAAACTGTTATTTTTGGGCACGTTGTGTCGAGCAACCCCACAAGAACTGTGTAATCTGTTTTTTTGTTACGTTTATTCCAATATGAGATATGTAACACTCGGAACCATGGTTTCATTCCTGATATATTGCGTATATTGTATAAATACAACCTCTTTAGGTACCTAATGTCGTTTAAAACTGATGACATTTTCCCTTCCAAAATCACGTGGAAAAAGGTGTGCCGTCAAGCTGTGCATGCCCATGAACAATCGGAGTGGCGGGCTCGGATGGATATCTCTGGAGACTTTGAAACATTTAAACTCTGTCACTACAACCTTCATTAATCAAGTATTTGGTCGGTTGCGAGAGTACGACCATCTAGTATATCGCTTATGAAATTCCTTGCCTGTATCTGCTGTAAACGACCACCCGATCTGCCAGAGGAATGTTCCCGGTGTCCTTGTAAACGCCGAAACGAAACATAACATTTATTATTTGAATGTGTAAGTTCCAACAGTCAAAAACTGCTAAAACGTTCTTTGATAAAGTCAGTGTATTAAGTAATCATCTTGGAATTATGTTACGACGATCTACCAGATATGAACTAATTTCTTACATGCTTGGTAAGGTAGATAACAAAATAGCTGTTATGCTAAATGTAGAACAGTATCCTGAATGTCTGGTTATCTCTGTGCCGAGCTTTTAAAGTATGTTTACAATTAAACTGTAGCGTTAAACAAAGTTTGAATTAACTGATTAGTGATTAATGTTGACCACTTGACGATCACATCTATCTTCTGAATTAAGTTTCTATTTCGTTTTGTTTCTATTTCGGAGACACTTTAAGATATCTTTGAAATGTACAAAAGTGGTCGTTATGTGTTGTGTTTTTGTTTTTGTTTTTTTTTTATATTTCCGCTGCAGGCTTCTTGCTAATTGTAAGAATTCTAAACAGTTATACAACAGTCGAATATACATAATTACATATCGTTACACTGTCATTTAATTTTCCAATTTGTATATATGTGTGTATATCTCATTTTGCACTATATTGTTGTAATACATTAATTGTAAATCTCCAGCGAATGGAGGCAATAAAGATATATATACTATACTTATTTGCTTGATTAATGCAATGTTTCATCGCATTCGCCATCACCGGTTTTAATATGTTAATATTATTATCTCTAGAAATAAAATCAAACTAATCGAGACCACTGCAGGGAATGAATATGTGATACACAATGTATACATGTTTTACAAATAATATTTATATTATACTTTTAAACGATTCAATTGTAAGCGAGCGATAATGTAGTATTTTCCCATTCAAAATTTGATTTCTAAGTAAACATACTAATCTTACTTGAGACTGTGAAATGCAATATTACCATTACTGTTGGATTTTGGTCAACTTCGTTTTGTTTTCATTTAGATCTACTTTAAATAAGGATGAATCAAGAAATGTAATTGTTTCGGCAATTCAATTATACTAGGATAACTGACACTACACTTATAATGGAATAGCCAGCGTAAACAAAAGTGTTAGCCTTCAAAATAACTTCGCTGTAAAGCATTTCTTATTGTTAATTTGTCAGTATACTACTGAAATAAGGTTTATTGTACCAGGAACTCAAGTTGTAAAAAGTATTGCCTTGTAACGAAATTAGAGGTAATTAGAATAAGAAGTTGAGCCTACATATGTAAGAAATGATCTAGAGTACAGACATGTGATCTCTTTATGCGATGCGAAATGTAAGGCGTTGTATACCAGTTTTACCACGTCATTTGATTGTATTATCTAGCAATTCAAGCTCACCTAGTCGGTTTTCTTTTTTTCGAAAAAAATACATGATAAAATATAGCGTTTAAGAATAAGTCACAATACACTATTCCTAGTTATAGAATGCATATTTAACAGTAACGATGGGAGCTACTTCAAAAGCTCATCGTTAATGTCAATTCAAATTCTTCGTTTCCTGGAGAATGAACAATATTATCAAAATAACAATTACTGGACCCTCTAAATGTATAGTATCCATATTTTGCAGATTATAATCTAGATCGGTATTAGATGCCATAACAAGAAGCGAATGCACTAAAAGTCCTTCCTCGTGCATTGTTAAGTCACTGAGTAAACATACCTAATTAGTAATTAGACCTACGATATGTGGCAGGTCAGACTCCTGTAAATTTCAGGAAACTTGGTCCATTGCTCGGCCAAGTAAGTATAACTTGAAAGCAATGCTATGCCGGTCTGAATACATATGAATTGGTTAGAAAGCGAGTAAATGTTTTTTACAATTCATTTTCACAGCAATTAATACCTTAATACATTTTCTAGATACGGTCTTCACCATGTTGTATCAGGAGTAAGACTTTCTTCAATAGCGGCTGGTATGGAATGTTCAGATGACACACATTTTTATCACAAAGCAATCTTGAGTTAAAATGAACACAGCAATAGTTTCCCAACAGGCTTGGTTCACTTAGGATTGTTTTTGGCCAAATCCCATAACCTAATGATGTCGACATATTTACGAGGGTAATCTTTTTCAAAAATAATATCGAAAAAATCACATCTTTGAAAATACAAAAAAAATATGAAAATTAGAAAACGGGACATAAAAATGAGTTACTATTTTGACGTATCATCGCAATTTGCATATTAAACATTTTCATGAACACGAGAAAACAAAGCCTGAAAAAGCACAATGCCAGCTTCTACGGTACCTTGGTGTGACATGATGAGCAAGATTCAACAACAAGTGTACATGTTTCCTTTGAATTTGCCTTAATGCCTGATCATGAGCAAACTATTTAATACCTAAGTACGACGGCTTTACAGTTTAATTTGGTCAATGCCGAGAGAGAGATGTGCAGGGGGTTACTTGGACGAAGATGAAGTTTACACCAAAGTTTAGCAGTTAAGCTGCGATTTTGGGTTTCCCAATGATGCGTTTTCACATCGTTTTCAAGCGTTTCTTTCGCGATTATAATGTCATAATAATAACGAAAATATGCATTTAAAGTTGTTTCCACATGTTTTAATTACACGATAGACCATCAAACAAAATTGTAACTGTTTTTAGCACTAGCTCACGTTAAGGACGGAAGTGTGAAGAGGGAACTTAGGTCATTCTGAGGAGGGAACCTAGGTCTGTCTGAGACGGGAACCTATATCTCTCTGAAAAGGGACCCTAGACCAGTCTGCAATCAAGCAAAGCCGCTAAATTCAAGCACAAATGAAACAGGATAACAGAAGTCAAACGTTAAAACGATGGACGAATAGTGAAAAAACCTTAAAATGCTATTGATTAAGTAGTAAAATCTTGTTTGTTTATTAATTGATCAGGAATACAGTAGTTGGAACGTAACAGTTGTCAAAATTTGCGTATATCGTGCGTATAACGTGCGTGCACTCATCGTGTATTTTGTCAATCGTATATCGTGTATCATATCGTATCATTCATCGTG
>JAUMHA010375678.1:0-12893 GCA_032359765.1 Saxidomus gigantea
GTGTATCAAATTGTCCATCATTTAGTTTGGGCAGGACCACTATTTATTCAAAGGCGTGCTCACGGAAAATCTAACGACTTAACAGTGAAAAATCCAGCTCATCATCAGACTGCGTGGATGTGCAACCTTGGTCATGGTCTGCACTAGTACGAAGGCAGAATCAAATGTCTTGCTTAAACAGTGTTTCTGGGGTATCGAACTACGCGTGTCTTGGGACAAAACAATCGTTTTCTTATTTGCATACAGTTATGATTTAGTAGTTTGTGTCTCTAAAACTGAAGTATAAATCTTGACAGACAGATTAATAAACTTTGAGTATATCTTCACAAGCACATATGAATGTTTTCCAACTTTTATTCTGATACCAGAAAAAACGCATACCTTATTTTGAACCGTAAACATAACGATTACCAGTGTTTACATACAGACAAAGAACGCACGTGTAATCTTCGAGTATCAAAAATCTCGTGCTGTGCATTCAACTCGTGTCTGAATGCAATACGACTCTGAAATAAACTATAACACGCGCAGCGTGAACTTTCTGATCAAACAGCTGATTGATTGTTTCCACTAATATATGACCTACAAAGCCTAGATTTTCAGACTTGATAAGTATTTCATGAAAACACTAATATTTCACTCGCAGTTCATATAATACTATGTAACAGATAATGAGTGTTGCGATTGGAATTTTCGATAAAACTTTTCACATTTACGATTTGCAGTGAGTGGGTGGGTGGTTGGGTTGCATAGTAGAGAAATAGAATTGTAAATGATACTTAAATCCTGTTATTTCGAATACTTTTAATTTAGCTTTGAAGCTCGGTAGCCATTTTAGGGGTCATTAAACCCGTGAGAGAAGAGTTATTAGCAGACATGTACACGCTGTGAATACTGGCAGATGCTTTCAGGATTCCGTTTTTTTTTTAATTAAGAGTTCGTTCAGACGAAAAGCGGATATACATCTGTCTGTATTTTCAAATTAAAAAAAGGAAAATCCTGTTACTATTTTTTTGAAACCTGAATGCCGATAATGAAGTGTAAGTCAAACATTGAAACTTGCATTTTACTTAGATACGGTTAACGGCTGTTATCAAGACAGCCCTTCTTACATTACTATAATTTGTGAAGCAAAATAATTTCATTAACTGGCAGGATTTCTTGGCAACATCCCTTCACATCTTTGATTGAGGTCACGGACACTGAAACAAACGCCCCTTACGCTATCCAGATCAGGGGTCCAGATCAGGGGTCTAGCGTTCAGTAACCGATCACTGCATAACAAAACATTAATACTTAATTGTTTTATCTAGGACAGACAGATTGACCTCTGTTACAAGAATTTCATCTCATCATAAGCATAAATGTCATACAACGACCATGAGATGTCTTACAAACAAAAGTAATTCGTTTACAGTTTAGTCTGACCCTGTAGACACCCCGTGTTTCGTGTTCCATTTACATTTTTTCTGTAGCTGAAGTTTGAACGCTGGAAAAATAACGTTCTGAAAACGAATACCTCCAAATAAACAAGCAAGGCAATCCTTGCAAACAGTTTTCCATCTGTTGGGTACTTCTTTTGCCCTAAAATTAAGAGGAGAAATATTCCCAAACACCGTTAATCTAATACCTCGTACTTCGCTCCACTATGTTTCGTGTTTTGTTTATAAAAACTGTCTAAACCCAAGTACACGGTATGAAAACAATCTATAATGAGTTATATCATTTGCCTGAGTGTTCCTTGGGGCAAATAAATATTTTACTGAAGGTTAGAGTGTCAAAAAGTCTGTATTCTGCTTGAAGGCCCGTCTGAATCATTATACATAGAAGATGTTACATTCTTCTTACGTGTAGTAGTAAAGGTGCTTGTTTTAAATACAAAAGTACATTTATTTACATGTTGCTTCTTAGAGATATTATTGAAACATGCGAAGGAGAACAATTCATTTCACTCGGAATCAAACCGCATACCTCGGGTTCTAGAGTCAGACCTTCTACCCCACAATGCCAGGACCTCAAAGTTTATAAAAATGCAAACGAAACTATTGGAGTACTCAACACGGTTTGGCTTTTAACACTATAGAAGTTTTCAATGCTCTTTCCGGTACTTTAATTACTTTCGGCTAAATGCAGCGTGCTACATGACCCAGTCTCAATACGTACTTCATCTTCTCAAAAAATGTTTTAAGGTAATAAATTCAAAAGTTAGATAAAACGCTTTATGACATTTAAATTACAATTTTGTTGTGAATGCAAGGCTGTGACTAATCTTTTCCAATACTATGAGAATTTAAAGTTTGAGGAAAACATGAAAATATTGACATTTTATTATTCTATTATCCAATAAGGAGAATGTATCGTAATTCGTTACGTGATCCCCCGGGCATTGTCGTAAAATGATATATAAATATTATTTTATTAGGTATTTATGGTCACAAATTGACATAGTTTGACTAAAATGATCAAATACCTGTGTAAACGTTATTTCTAAAAGAAGAACGCCTGTGTATTACTTTACTTGTCTAAACTTACAACAGCAAACTCCTCCATGAAACTGTAAGTTACCTGGGCCATTAAGACCAAGATGTGACCAAGTAGCTGAATCTGCATACAAGACAATTTCTTCTTATAGAAAAGAAACGATTTAAATAAGTGGTACTTGTATTTCTGTCAACTTTTTGTTTATTTTGCCCTTGTTTCACAACCTAAAAATCTAGCTTGGCTTTTTTAAAATAACAGGTATGAATTCTAGCCCCTTTTGTACGAGTTAAATGAAATCTATAGTCTCGCATTTATGACTTTCAAAGTATATTATGTTTCCCATTCTAAAAACATTTCAAACGGGTGGTGAATTTTATTATACATCCATTTTGTCACACAATAAACGTGGTTTAGCTTTTCTCTTGTTTTGTTAAAAGGTTTTCGCCCGTCAAATAACCCCTTACAAAACTGATGAATACCCAATATCGAAGCTTGTTTAGGACGTTAAATACTATGTAAAAAAACATTTCTACTAAATCATTTTCACATAACGGTCGTTTTGTGTTTTGGGTGTCAAATTTCGCGGTTGCAAAGTTAAACACGCAATCTTTGTTTACGACGCATTTTGAAAATTGTTTTTGGTGTAATTTTTTCTAGATTAGAAACAAAGCTCTGTCAGTCTTATACATGTGTTTCTACCTGAGTCATGCAAAACCAACTAGCTATGTTACACGACCTCGTTTAAACCTACAACGCATGTGTCACCTTTATTTGAACAGTGGTTTAAGTTTTATAGATTGTTTCTCAGAGTAAATAATATAAAAGTGGTCGTTATTTCCGTTTTCAATAAATTTCACTTCAGTCTATAGTTACTTTTTTTACCATAATTCTACTGCAAAACGTTACTTTGAAAATCCCTGGTTTTCTTTTATTGTCACAAGTCACGTGACATTAACAAATGTCGAAAGTTCTGGCAATGCCTTTTTGAGTGGGCAAAACGCTGTTAAATTGTACGACTTTACGATAAAAATAAACACGATACAAATATGACCTTTGAATAAGTTTAAACGATATATACGCATGCCAAAGTATGTTCCTATCACTTATAACCATTACAAAACAAAGAAATAATAATTGTTTTATAATACCAAGTTTCAGAATAAAGATAACATGCACGCTGCTACTGTTATTATTGGAATTAATATAAGAAAGCATCGTAAAATTTCACTCTTGATGTTTTAATATGTTTAACACATATACGAGAATTTGCATGTTAGATCTTTGTGTTCGATTATCAGGGGAAACTGACTGCCTTCACAGTAAGATGCCGTATAATTCTTGATAATTATCAGTATAACATAGGTATAAAATGTATTTTAAGTACTCAGTGCCATAACATGCAGTGTGTAAATATTTTTGGATTTCTTCCCACAATGCATTTTTGCGAACAAATATGTTGTAGAGTACAGAACGCCATGAGTATTTTGTTTCGTGCTTTATTGTTAGTACATGTATACATGTGTCACATGATGTTCTCAAACTCGAAGGCATCAGCAGAAGTTTTCTGTGGTGTGTTATGCTTATTTCTAACGCGTGCTGCAACTTAAAAGCGAGAAAAATATTTCATTCTCTCGTTTCCATTATCAGAATAATGCTAGAAGACATATGTTTGCGGTTTTCATATTTTCTATCAGTACACTCTGACAAGAGAATATGAGGCTGAATGTACATAGCTGAGATAATTTCTGTGAATGGAACCACATGTATCTCCGAAGCAGCGAGTTCCAGAGAAAGACACCGGGGTCCCTTAGTGTTTATGAACTGTTTGATGGGTAAAATCTGTTTTATTACTGTAAGAGGTCAGGCCCCTTTCTTTCAGCTGATGGGTTATATACATATACCGGTTAATCACTTTTACACTGGCAGTTTTTATGGTAATATGATTTATACTGAAATTTAAGTTGTAACATTTTACTGACGGTGTGAGTGAAAAGTTGGCGTCTGAGGCTTAATAAGAAGTAAGTTCGGTGTTATGAAAACAGACATCAAAAATGCAACTATCTGTTAGAAATGATGATGTTTGAAAAGTGTTCATGTATAGGAGATGTTGAAACACGTCTACAAAAATAAAACCAATCATAAAAATATAGTCTGTTTCCAAACATTCAAAGCTTCAAGGGTATACAAATGCAAAAAACAAACTCACTTCACTCGAAGATATAAAAGAGGACTGTTATATAAGAAAATCAACACTCAGTGTAAATCTGGCAGAATACATTTTTAAAAAAGAAAGTAAACTCTCGGAACACAATGTGAATTGCATGCAAAAGATTAAAACCAGTGACCGAGAAAAGGGTCTAAAAAGTCTACGAGAAATTTACAAACTACTGAAACACGAAACGGTTCCACCGCAAACCCACGCCTTACTTACGGTAGGTGTACCATTTGTAATCCACATATTTTTTTTACTTTTCCTAATTTACATCCACGAATACTCTACAGACTTACGACTTTTCTCACATACTTTTTTAACAATATAAAAGCACATTTAACCTTCAAACACCTTCTCCCTCGAAAGGGAGAACACATTTTTTCTCCATCTTATGCAAATGATATGCAAATTAGCTTAATGAATATTTCACTTACAAATCCATATCCTCGACTCTTTCCTGTCTGTCTGTCTGTTATCACAACTGCTTCTTCAATTTCTCCAAATTTGTCAAAAAATTCTCGTAACGATTTATCTGAAATGATACAGGATAAATATACATGTACAGTATGACTGTGACGGCGTTCCATACACGTAATGGAGAATGCACGAGATCACCTTAACTATAAAAGTAAATTACGTTTCGTAGCAAAGAAAACATACAGGCAAAGTTCTAGTGGTCCCCATATTTCTTAGTTCGGGGCCCATGACTATCTGAGGGAGCTTGCTCAGTCCCAGCTAAACTTTAAAAGCCGAAGCTTTGAACAATGACAGATATGGTCAAACAACTGAAAGCATTAACCAAAAAGTACCACTGTCCAGAACTATGGTTACGTGATGAACAAAGTTGCGGGGAGACGAGGGTCCAATACCTAGATGTTTCAGAATTTTTCTTTTCTTGATTGGCTTTCCTAAATTTCTAACTGAAGTAGCTAGTCAGCTGTCTTTGACACATTAAACTAAGCACGAGAAAACCGTGAATTTGACCTAATACCACTTTCGAGCGTTTATTCTTGTTCTCGTGCTACAAATATAAATTGTCTTTTTTGCATTTTTACTGCTAAATTAAAATACTGTAAATGGCCATGTACAATGCTTTGAAACCCTACCGTTGCATCTAAGCAAACATCAAAGTAAATTAACATTGAACTTTTTCACTGTGAATTAAACCTTAATGCAGTAGTAATGCGAGCTTAATTGCTTGCTTGCATTAAATTACATCAAACTGCACCTGTGGGACTTAAGAGTTAAGTTAATTCTTTAATCAATATAAGACAGTGAAACATTGTACAAAACAAGAAATATACACACTACATTTTCATCAAAGAGACAGAAGAACAAATAGAAAAAAAAGTTTTATTTACCTGTTGTGTGGTAAGGTAGACCTCCAACAAATATTTTTGTGAATGTTGTGTCTTTTTGAGTAATGGAAGGAGCTGCCATAGTTTATGATAGGATAGAATACACACCGACTAAAAGAAATCTAAAATATGAAATACTGCTCGAATAAAATCTTTAAACTTCCTATATTTTCTTCATTCGTGTTTACTTAAGATTTTCCAATATCACTTTAACACTGTAAGTTCCTGTGTATATATCTAACGTATTAAGTGTTATTAATAACCTATTCTGCTACTTTATTTCCAGAATTTATTCTCCAAGTACAGTAAACGAGTTTAACAGAACTGGAATAAGTTATAAAGTCCTCCAGCTGAAGTTCAGTAGCTCCACTGTGCCTAACGTTCTGATAAAGGAACTATACATTTTCCACTACAAAAGAATTATCGGGTTTAAGGTTAGCTCCGCCCACTATACCTACCCCCGATATACGAAGTAGATTGTAAACTTCACGTGAAAAGCCGTTATTCTCCGCCTTCCTCGATATCTTAGTCCCGCCCTCATGTACCACACTCGTTACGGTAGATTTGCGGGTTTATTGTTAATGATGTACAAATTATTTCAAATTAGCCACGTTTCCCGTAAAATTAACTTTAAAACTTGAGTTTCATGTAAAAAAAGGTTCTTAGCTCCGATACGAATATCCTTTCCTATGACAAAATATATGTATTAGTGTCAAACTGGTCAAAAGCTTTATTAAGGAAATATGATCGTAAGACCTTTAAGGAATTACGTTTCAGCTATTTGGTATTATCAACGGCTTCAGAATATATCATTATTGAAAAGGAAAGTTCAAGAAGAGGTGATTTTAGCGTATTAGTTATAAAACTTCGTGATTTTTCAAAAGGATTGCGCCACAAATAAGAAGATTATTTGCTAAAACGATTTATATAGGATTTTATTAAATGGAAAGTTTTTAACAGACCGTGTTTAATAATGTGGTTTGACCAGACGTAGATTTAACTTTGAACTTCTATATTAGATTAACAATATCATTCTTTATCAGGGTATTAAAACTGCATTTGTATTTCAAAACCGTTTATATGTATCGTTTTCCCTTAAAATTACTGAAAGACAATAGTCGCGCTTTCGATCCGGTTAAAAAAAAGTTAATTGTCTAGTATAGTTGAGATGGTAGAAATTTTGAGATAACTTTCAATGTTTTTGTGACCTTTTGTGGCTTTTTAAAAGTCGTTCTCCATGATCAAATTGTTCTTTTGTTCCAACATGTGTTGCCGTTTTTACCATCCATATCTTTGTCGTTGACTGTTGTTGCTGTTGTTGTTTTTGTTGTCCATCTCTAACTAATGCAAACTGTGCTTAATGATATTTATATTTTTTTTTCTCAATTTTTCAATCCTCGGATATCATTTTGATAAAAACTTAATAAATCATACCGTGATAGAAAATAAAGCATGGTCTATTGTTAAGTCATAGACACAATACACTTCAAGAATTCTGTGCCAGGTCTGTTTTTAATTAACGGGGACTACCTCTGCAACAACAGAGAGCATTTACATATCAATGGGCATTAACGACTTAAGTATTTTTTACGTTTTGTTATAAGATATTTGTTATTATCTGTTGATATGGACAACGGAGTGTTCGCCAAAATCCTTTGTTACTGTAGGCTCGCCAGATAATAATCTTGCACAGACCGACAGCGTTACGTGCCTCAAATAGTTCGGCGGGTGAAGTGGGACGCCATGTTTGTTCTTCGGCAGAATCTGTTTTTCAAATTCAACATTTCTGCGATTTGCTAATGATTCTACATTATATTTTCTTGTTTTCGGATACATTTTATTTTCATTCTTTAAGTTGTGAAGTTATATTACAAAATTGGACTATTATAAGGTTAAAACACCAAGGTAACGTACAGGGTTGACGTGCGATTGCATTTTTTTGCGTTTTCTGCGTGCGCTGTCTTTAAAATATGAATGCAAAACAGTTTGGTGTGCTCTTTACTTAAACAAGTTATATACTAACATTAAATTGCGTGACATTTTACAAAGCAAAGTTTTATTGAGTGTTGAGTGTTTTGCTCTTTAGTTGTTTTTTTTCAAACTAACTGCTGTCACGTAACGTCACGAGCTTTTCTGTGACGTCATGTACACCATCGACGTAGTTAACATCAAGTGGATCCTTGCAGATGATGCAGTGCTGTACCCGTGATGAAACAAATGAAGAAAAAAGGTCCTTGAATCCAACAACCTTTGCCCAGAGACCCCCATCTCAGCCCAAAATACAAAAGGTCCATTTTGTTGTGAAATATATACTAAAGCGTTTGATATGCTGTGTGTGTGCTGTTGTTGTGTTTTATTTATTACCACATATCCTAGCCCCATAGTGTCCAATATTTAAAATTTGGAAATGGTCCAGTCACTTGCAAGAATCAGCGTTGTCGAATACAAGCTAGAAATAGTAAATAAAATCCCTCGAATCAAAACTTAAAAAGAAAAGAAGAAAGCTGCACGATACCTTTGTACATTGCAGTATTTTCAAAGAAGTCCGAAGATGCGAATTAAGGTGAACACGTTTTAAGACGATATGACGCATTTAAAAGAAACCCGCATATACATTAAAGTGAAAATGTTTTAGTCACATCATTTGTGTATATTAAAACAAAAAAACGTCATACCAACAAAAAGGTTTTTTCAGATATAAATATTTTAAAATTTATGATAAAATACTATGAGAGTCCTGGTTTCCACCCGTTCTTTTTTGACAAGTTTACTTTGGCATGTTTCAGTTCTTTGGGGGTGCGCTAAGATAATCGACAAACTGAATATTATTGTTGCAGTTAGTCATTTATGACATCAGAAAAAAAAAGAAGTACAACGACTGGTCGTGCGTAGGTGACATGACGTTACGTTAGGTGAATATCATGAAACGAGGCGGTTTGTCAAAAGTAATGTTTGCTGATGATGGCATCATCTTTCTTACTGGTAAATGTTAATCTACATATTGTAAGGCAATAGTAGACAGGACAATGATATCTAAGAAATAACTATGGGAAATAATAACTGCCTAACGTTGTGTGTAATTTCATAACCGGACAGTTCTTGTATTGTATTAAGTCTGTGAAAAATATTGCGATATTAGACAAAAGGACACTTTCTTGACCGCCATAAATATTAAATACATAATTCAAACATCTTTGAAACCGTGAACAATGCCATGTTTGGACCATCTTGGTTAACAAAACGTGACTAGACATATATCACAGTTTGTAGCGCGAAATTGTTCTATTTATTTCTATGATTACACAAAAAGGCATGGACGGGGACCAAACAGATCTTATCTAGAGACATTTCCTTTGTTCGAGACCACGGAGCCGCAGAGACACAACGGAACGGGTCTTGAGTTTCACAAGATCATGTTGATTGATAAAGCAGGTTAATTAGTTAAGACAATAGGCAAAATAACGCTCAAAGAAAAATGTTTTGTCTTAATGGTATTAGATCATTGAAGATATCTGTATAGCCGTGTAAAAATAAGGGGTCAAATATCTCGAGATAACTTTAAATAAAATAGTTAGATATGTAGGGCAGCTTTAAACATGTTTTCAAAATAAAACTATATACATGCTATAGGCAGCAAACAACTTGCTAACATTTTTGTATAAATCTTTTAGTAGAAACTTTTAAATTCTATGTTTGGAATTAAGTTTCGCTTTTAACAAAAACAGAACGAAATTATTTGATAGTCTGTTATAGAAAAAAACGTATGGCGTGTGCGAATATATCAGAGGGTGGTGTAGACTCCCAATCCGGAGGTCCCCGGTTCGAATCCCGGTCGGGGCTCTGGCAATTTCAGAAACGCTTTTCAGTGTTTCCCACTCATCTAAAGATGAACTGGTTTGAAACCCAGAGGTAGTCTCACGTGTATCGGTGTTATACACCGGGCATGTAAAAAAGAACAAAGGGGTCTATTCGTAAAAGAGCTAGGGTCTGGTACCCGGATTCCCTTTTATCTGCATCTGTCTCTGTTCAACCTGCGCCTGTCAGGAGTCTTGGCAAGTTCACCCACGGAGAAGTCTCAGGGTCGGCCGGGAATTATAAACAATCAATGAAAAAAAATATATATCAAAATTTGTATCGTGCATGTGTCTTCTGGTCAAAGGGAAGTAAGCACTAGTAGACTAGATTCTTGGAAACATGGCTTGAAAACACGCAGTTCTAAGATTGTCTTACCATTGCAGAAAAATAACTAGGAGCGTAAAGCAATTTTAAGTACATGTACTGTACAAATGTCCTGTAGTTGGAAGATACATAAAACCAAGTTGGAGAGGGAATGAGAGAGTTCTTAGCGTGATGATCTTGCTGACATTTTATGTAATAAGCAAACATTTTATGTTTGTTTTTATTTCAAAGTTGGCATCTATGACACCAAAAATCGAAGTTCTCGTCTGCTGAATGGAACAGAAATGCGAATTTCTTTTGTACGAAAATTTTGCAAAACGGTACGCTCAATATTTTTCATTATTCAGACGTGAAAGAAACGGTTAAACTCTGTATGAACAAAGGTAGGGTATCGGTTGTGTGAAGTATTCATTCATTCAATGTGTCCCATAAAATAAATAAATAAATACACAATTTCAGTCTACAATACTATTGTCGGGCTTAGAGGAAGATAATTTTTCATCTAAGGTTTGTGTACAATATGATCTGTACAAAGCATTGAAATTCAATAGAATTGCAGTTATAATGCTGTAAGCATTATCAATTAATATTTTATCTGGGACAAAAAAGAAACGGACACAATTTACAGATAGACAGGCTTGCCTAAAAATGACTGAAAACAGAACAAGACGAAATACTTGCAGTTTGAATATTTTAACATGTTTAAAATAGGCTTTAAACGCTAAACTTTGAACCGAACTACCCTTCATTAACAGGGTAAAATCGAGGCTGTAAAAGTTGCTGATTCAGTTATTTTACTGTACGTGTAATGAACCATATTGTGTCCATATATTAGTCACAAGACAATGAAAGCCGTGGCATTTCGTTATCAGCAAAATAGTTAAAATCATCCATGTGCTAGATTTTTTTATGTTACACAAATACTTTTAAAATGTAATTGAAAAGTACTTTGTTCAGAATTGATTAACCGTAACACCATGTTACAGTGATTTACATGTATATTTCATTTTCAAACTTTGAATTGTCATTTTTCAAGCAAGCCATTAACGACATTATGGTAAATAATTTATCATTTATTTACAAAAACCATTTGTCTGTACTTTTCCGACTCATAAACCACATATTATCCCCCACAGAATAGTGTAAATGTGTGCCCTTTGTTTAGCGTATAATTGCAGTGAAATCGGATATGGATCGGTTATCGAATACCGTATATTCTCAAAGTACGCATAACGGTCTTCTCTTTGTCGGATAATAGACTTTTCCAAACAAAAACATTTAAAAAAATATATTCGAAACCAACGGAATGTTGTTACACAAGTTGAGATGTTTTCCAATGATTAATGCAAAATTTTTAATAATTTTAAATAATCCAGTGCTTGAACGTCAATGAAGTATTGTCACAGAAACTATTATCTATATTGACGTTTTGTTATCATTTAAATAAATGTACAAGTATATTTCCATTTTACTGTAAAAGATGTGGGTGTCTGATTGTTTCAATACATTTATATTAAATGTATGTATTTTAAATTTTACCAGTCAATGCAATATAGTTCATGTTTTTTACAGCAAACATGGTCCGTATTATTACAATAAATATACAGTATATAAAATACGGGCCCTACAGCAAAGCATCACAATTCGTAAATCGGAACAGACAATTTGGTTACAGGTGATAAGCAAAATATTACAACAAAATTTATGATATAACTTTTATACATAACTTTTATTTTCTCCATATTTGAAGAGCATAATACAAGAGAATGCAGAAACAGAGAATGAATATATACATAATATGTACAAACGATACAAATACAAACAATGACATTTACAATCTTCAAAAAACATAGTTTATCAAATTTTATGTATGAATATATATTTACTAGAAACAAATGCAAAGTAAAACTATTTTGACTGTTAAGTGTCTGATAAGCAAAGGTCTGTGTACGTTACTAGTCTTGCCGAAACGAAAAACAAGACCGGAACTACAGAATACTATCAGACTTCATAACAAATCGACACCCTCACAAAAAAGTACACACGAAAAGTGCAGACCTGTATGAAAACTTACAAAAATACAAAAGAAAACTGATATAAGTCTTGTCGAAAGAAACACAAGACCATAGAAATACTGTCAATGCAATATTCTGATAATTTAATCCGTTTCCACAACAAATATTTAGATACAAAAAAATCCCTTAGGGCTTCCGGCTTCCTATTCTTTCACTTTTTTTGTTAGCATTGTATTTGCCATCCTCAACTTGGACACTCTCAGTTATATTCTATTTTTACACGAATGCTGGGTAAATTCTATACTTTCGTACCTACATGACTTTTGCGAGTGTACATCAAAATCTCCTTGGTCCAAAAAATGGCATATAGTAGTCATAATCCCCTCAATGGATTTTACATGTGGAAAGCATATAGAATGAAAAAAAGTTACTAAATGGTGTATGTGTCTCTGGTTTTACTTTTCAAGAGCGAATGATTGAAATAAAATAAAACTATTGCAATTACAATGTAAAATCCATTGAGGGGATTATGACTACTATATGCCATTTTTGGACCAAGGGGATTTCGACCAAGGGGATTTTGAGTGTCTCCCGACTTTTGCATAACTAATGTTTTTCAAGATGAAATGAAGGTGAACTATGTCTGGT
>JAUMHA010375689.1:0-12892 GCA_032359765.1 Saxidomus gigantea
GTAAATAACATTATCTAGTGATCCTCTACCAACTATGAACAAATCATGCCCCTTGGATCCAAATTGATAACTTCCTTAGGTAGGTGAACTGGTACTCAGGTGAGCCATACAGAGCCACCATGGTCCTCTTATTTTTTGCAATATCATTAAAAAATGACTGCACTATATTTCTGACCTGTACATAGATTAGGAAAGCAATTTTAGGAATGATTTTGGTACAAATAAAGATCATTTCCTCGTGTAAGACATCTTTCTACATGTATGTAAAATAAGAGCTTTAAATGTTACTTTTATAGTAATACGATTGGCTGTTGCAACAGCAAAGTTGCTTTTTCAGCTACAAAAAAAAACTCATATAGCTATGTATTTAATATATATACATGTATTTTCAAGAATAGTTATATTGTTTGAACTAAATATAGCTGATATAGCAAAAAAATGTTGCTGCTATGAATATTCCTACTGTAGGAAATGATGCTAGTCTAACTACAAGTCTTGTTGTTGCTGTATTTTTACACGTTTCTGCTGTTACAGTAGCGGCAAATGCACATACGTGAAAAGGGTTAAATAAGATCACTGCAACACTGAATATTTTGAAACCGTGCATTTCACGTACATTAAATTTAACAGGTGTAATAAATATTAGATGTACTTTTCAAGTGTAGCAAAAGTAACGCTACCATTGTTAGTGATGAATAGTCTGGTGCAAATGATCTTGACAAAAACAGAATCAAGGGGGGTAACTGAAAATAAGACAATAATATTGCATACTACACTTCCTCTCGATGTCTCCATTGGTTTAAGATAATCTATGTTGATTATTTAAGCTCCATTCTAAGTAAAAGGGAAAGGAAAGTGTGAATCAATACAGTGAAAAGTTGATTTTGATAAAATGCAATTTCGTGGCTACACAAATTCGTTGATTCTATTTTTTGAAGTTGTAATATCAAAGAAGTTTTGTCCGTGGATCGACGCACCCACTAAGTCGACTAAAAATAGTGTCTCGTGAAAAGTACTGGTTACACAGTAGTTTCTGACATATGTCTATACTTCATACTTTGTGTATTTAATATAAATTAAGTGAAAAAGACTGTGCCTTTTCCTTTATTGAATTGATTTTATCAATATATACTAGTGCAGCGATATGTAATGTTTAAAATGATCCCGAACAGGAATTGTATGCCTCATTAATAAAATAGCCATAAAACACCATACTCTATCTTTAAAATATCATTTCTCAAAACTTATTATTTTTATCTGTGTAAATACTTATGTAGGTACTAAGTAACGAAAAAAACAATAACATAAATAGCTCAATGCAAAATGTCAGCAATTCATTTTTTTGACAGTTCTACTTTCACTTTCATTTTGAGTTTTCCATATATATATATTTAACATTCATTGTTTGTGTCAATTTCACTGCTGGGACTCCCCAGATATACATATTGCACAAAAGACAGTGATATTGTTTTAGAATAACTGTTTTGAATAAGATGTGTTGCATTATAGATATCAAGTCCTATTATAATAACAGAGTAAGTGACGATCTGTAAGAAAAGAAAACTGTAGAGATATTCACTGTAGACAACTTAATCTGCCTTTCTGAACAATTAGGTATAAGGAATAAAAGGCAGTTTTGTTTATAACGTTTAAAAACATGAAGAACAAACTTCACATTGGGGACCACATCAAACACTTCAAATGAACATTAAGCCAACATTATAAGCCTTTACGTTTGCAAGCATAAAGTAACGCAAATATGTTCTATATCTGTGACTCATTTAATTAGAATTCTAATTAATAGCAACTGTTCTAAAATCAGACTGTGTAATTTAAAGTTAAACAAGTTACAACAAATAATATGTAACGTACATGTTCCCAACGGCAATTTGCCGTTGCTTTTAAACGATCAAAAAGTAAATACACCCCTCGATACCGGTCTCATTACGATCATTCGGAATGAAATATTTAAATGTTCTTGTTCATATACAACATGATTTTGTCACTTAAATACGTAATATATTAAAATACTTTAACATCGATGTAATGGACAGTAAACGCTGTTAAAGGTTCCGCATTACTGAATTATTCATTTTAAAAGCAAATAAAGGTACTGTAGATTGGGTGATTTTCCCATGACGTCAATTTTGCATTTTGATAACAGGCATACTTATTCGCGACTTTAAATTTAGCGAAAGGGATATTCTCTTATTTATAATCTATGATAGATAGGAAGATATTGTTGATTATTGTGGCATGTGCATAAAATAGCAAGTTATACGAGTGATGTTCCGATTGCACCCAGCCTATATGTCACCAGGTTAATCAAGGTAGTAAACACTGATAATACACATAGGTTAAGTATTAGGTACAAAATACTGATAGAGTATTAACAGCTGGAAGGTACTAATAACAGTTCAGTATTCTATATAATATTAAACAAATCAAATATATTCTTGTTTTTTCTCTTACTTATTTTATCAATTCAAATATACATGTATATGAAATGAATCTTTCGCGAATTTTTTTAACAAGAAAAGAGTAGGTAATTGACGAAAACTAGCAAAAATTAAATCTTACCAAAATTTACCCAAATAACAGTATTAATAATTATAAGTTTGCAAACTGATTTATTGACGAGAAAATGTAAAGATTAAAGCAATATTATGTAAATATGAACACAAATTATTTTGACTCTCAGCTGCATGCATTCAATACTGAATACAACTTTGTGGCACGAATTTAAAATACATGGAATTAAAATTGATATTTTATGCCTCAATAAATCTAAGTAATAATGAATCTGTACAACTTTTACTGTGTAATCGGTACGTTGTAAGTAAAAGTATCTCTGGTGCGTATTTCAAACGTGAAGTAACCTTAATACAAGACAGAAAGGGTTCGAGCCTGCCTTCACTTCTAAACTATCATTTAAAGATCAAAGTTACACCGAGATTGTTTTCCTGAAATATGTTTACGCGATGTTATCTCATTTACACATTCTTAGTTTTAATATATTTAAATGTTTAACAAGAATATCAGTCGGAATTCTTGTCTTAAACTCGGCGTACTCTAATCTTGCGTCACGATTTTTCCAGCTTGTGTACTTTGTCCCTCTCCATCTTGAGAAGGCTTTGAAAAACGTAAAATAATCCACGTATTTTGGAAACATTTCAAAACATCCGGCATGTTTTGGTAGAAATAAAGTATGAGACATTCCGGCACCATGCATCCCAACTAAAATATCAGTATTTGTTATGATTTCTAATTGTTCTTTCATTGTATAGTACTCTAAATATATTGATCTTACTTCGTGACCTTTGAACACAGAATTAACAACTCCCAGTACCTCAGTGTTGTTTTCAAATTTCCTAAGAACAAGACCATCTGTAAGTTCCGGGTGGGACCGATAGTCCCGACGTAAAATAACAGTAACTCTTAGTTTTTTGCAATTGAGTGACCTCCCTTGGTGAATTCCAAATGATTCTAAAATAAACTCCCGAAACTCTGTCAGATATGGTAGAAAATCTAATTCAGGCATGTTCATCGGACTTTCATATCCAAATATGTTCCATATTAAGGTTTTAAAAACGTTGTCACTCGGCAACGTATCATATCTCGACACTTTTCCAAATAATGCTGACCAAGTTTCGTCAAGCAAGTTTGACGGTCTATCGTCCATGAACAAAACTTCAACTTGCTTGGGGTTGAAATGTAGGAGAAAAGAGATGAGGAACAGACTATACCATTCGCACATAGCGTGATACAAGTTATGTGCTTCTATTCGATTAACGACAATAACTGTTGATTTTATAGTTGACATCTCATGCTTCTTCACATAGGAATAGTCATAAATTGACATGTTTTTTATCCAACCGTTTAACACGTTTCCTTTCATTAATTTCTTAACAGTTGCAATATTTCCTTTAATACCTTTATCTTCAAACTGATAAGTTAAATCCGGTTTGTCTTCAACGCAGGGGATGCCAAATGTTTTTGTGTGAACGTCAATATGAGCGTGTCTTAACACCGCAAATTTCTGTCCGTACCCGACGAAGTTAATACCACAAGCGAAGTATGGGGTTTTTAACCAGGAACCCACATCCATAACTGCGCCTCCAGAAGTGTTCCCGAATAACTTTGTTGTGATTACGAATACAGACACTGACCACATTGTCAAAAATATCCAGTACCTCTTTACTAACTCTAATAGTGGCATTTTCTCTGTCTTTCGTGTCTTCTGCTTTGACATCGCTTGGACGCTTGTTTAAAATATTAATCCTGTAAAATACACGCAGTAAACATTTTATTCTCCTAATGCATTCAGATTTAAACTTCTTCCCTACATTGAAACACCTCAATTTTAGAAAACATTATTTATCCTGCTTTTGTTCTTTTCAAGTCATGTTTACGTTAAAATTTAACGGTGTACACAGTCATGTATAATATGCTGTCATGTAGAACATCCAATAGTTGGAGATTTTAAGAGTCAATACCGTGTAACCAGAAGTTCAATAATTATACTCTATGACGTATAGGATTGATTTTTGTCGTCTGCTTTCTGTAAATCTAAATCACTATTATACAAATGTACCTTAAACGTTTTAATTATTTAAGATCCTGTAATATTTATAATGGTCTTTATAAGGATTGCTGTCACGATACATAAAATTATTGCCTGATATTATAATGAGGTGAACACGAGACTTTATTATATACTTTCATATTGTCCCGTTCAATTTGCCTTAGAGAGTTCATACGGTATTCTACGGTACGGTACTTTAGCAAGGAACAAGAAAACTGTAAAACAGTCATGTAAATATTTTGGAAATTGGTGATGGTTGATGTTGAGGCATGGCCCAAAAGAATTCAAGGATACTTAACTTTACTAATTGTTATTTCCATTAACTATATTCTTTTAATGATTCATATTCAAATTCTGAAAGAAATTTACCGTCTAATCAAAAGGTGAATGGAATTTTATACCCCTAGCCTCATCTTGTAAATAACTAACTGTACGGTATACCAGAAAGAATAATTTGTCAATATTCAGTCACCATTATATACCAATTTAACATAATTTTGGTAATAAAGTGTTCAGTATACACTGTAGAAATACATTAACAACACATTCACTTATGAGCCTGCCAAAATGATTGTGAGGTAGATATGTTTACAAAGTTTTAAAAAAAATGATAAAAAAGGAAAAGGGGTTTAAACTGAAAATGCAAATTTTATTATCTATTTTATCAATTGATCAATTTTAAAATATATTATCCATTCTACTCTGATAAATTTTGTCTTTATAATATGCTAAGTAGATGTTTTATGGCAAAACATGATGAACTTTTACCATCTAGATTTTCAAACAACCATATCTAAAATCAGCCATTATCCTTATTAGTTTCACATGAATGAAGATTTTTATGATTACTTGCCATAGGCTTAAAAGCTGAAAATGATAAGTAAAACAGAATAAAAAAAGTAATAAAAAACTGGGTTCTGATGGTATTTGAACTCTACTCAGGCGCCTGAACCAATTACACTACGACGATCGACCTCATATACGCTCGAAAAATAACGTTATATAAATCTATATAAGGAACGACAACTCTTGCATTTCTCTTGCATTTCTAAAAAATAGACTGTGTCTACAGTTTTAATCTCAGAAGTACCTCAATTTTTCAGCGAAGAGAGACGCATATATATTCGATCTAGTGCTTAAGTCTCTATGTATCTTTTGCTCACCACGTATTAAATATAGCGGGCCGCTTCTTCAATGATACTGAACGTTGGCAAGGGAGGGCAGTCCTAGCGATCAGCTTTACAGACTATATTATTTGTTTGCAAACATCGTTTTAATGAGGTTTATAGGTGGAAGATTGACAGTGTCTTACAATTAGCTAAACCACGGTCTTAATATGAAAAAGACACTTTAACAATTTTCCAGTAGATGTAAAAGAGTTTCCTTTTTAAGATGGTTCGAATCTTTTATGGCACGCAATACCAGTTGTGGTTACGAAAGTTGCTGGTACGTGTATCAGCCGAGTATTGAATGATAGTTTGCATGGAGTCATACGAATGAGAAAACATTTTTAGGAATGTATATCTAGCTGATTTAATCACATTTCAAAGTACAAACCTGCATTCATATGAATTTTTCAAAACAAGATGGCTGACGGCAACTGAAATTTGTTAGCATATAATAATTGACGTCACAAATTCTCCTCATAAATGACGTCACGTATAAAAAACAATATCGAATATAAAGAAAAAGTACATGATAAAATAGTACGCTAGTTGTCTGACAACTTTCAAGATTCATTTATTGCTGTTTGGTAACATAATGTCATTTGTTCATATTCAATATGAATGTATATGATAAAAAGTAAAGGTTATTAAACTTGTATGGGGAAATATTACTTCGAACTTGTTAATTTGGCGGGAACAACTCGCAAGCTCGTTGTTCCCACAAAATCAACACGTACAAGTGATATTTCACCATACATGTATAAGTTGAATAACCTATACTATTGACCCGGCAAAGGTTGACCAAGTCATTCAGTAAGGCCTTGGTTGACAAAGAACCGTCATGACGTTGGATGACCAAGGTCTTTTAGTCGTGCTAACCAAAATCAAAAGTCAATGAATGTTTTATTATAATATATTGTTCAAGAAAAGGGGTAGATCTAAACAGTTTTAAATATCAAGAATGTGTTAAAGAATTTCTTAGGTGAGCGAAAGAGTGCCACTTTGGCCTTCTTCATACAACTGATCATTCAATTGTTTAGACTAGCTCCTGCATTGAAAAAAATATCTTCATACAATGTATCAATGTAGGTTATCCTGTGGTTAGGGTTTTGGTTTCGGACCCCGCAGCTAAAGACCGGACTCTCGATGAGAGACGGCTGGTGACGGAGTTTATATAGTATGACAACTGTGAAGAACTTTTCCTGACAGTGTGGTTGCACACGCATAACTGTACGCATGCATAGGATGCAATCGATCTAAATACAAAATGTATAAATGCGCTGGACTAAAATTTACCAAGTAGACAATCTATCAAGCATAACGCAAAATTTCGATATCGCATACCAAAGCGAAATAAATGCTAAAGCTAACTGATTTCTTAAAGATAATATGAACTTTCTGCGCGGTGTAAAATGTCAATAAATGATATTACTTAACATCTGTTACGGTACAAATATTTACTGTCGCTCGGCCGGGTCTGTAACAATCCAAACAGAAGACTTAATGAACACGTTACGTTACGTAACCGTGCGAAAGTAACGATACTCCCACTGTCAATACCCCAAACTGGCTCCGCCCCACGCCCCCGCCCCCGGCAAGAAGTGTATAAATAGATGTTGTATAAACTATTGTCAAACGTTGGTGCTTTCGGAGCTTGAAACACCTCTTTCTCTTTTGTTGGATTGCGCCTTTCTTAATTAAAACAAGTAACTAAAATCACAGCAAGAAATATCTTACTTAAATCCTCTTCACTGTAAAACACACACACACACGGCATCTTGGCAATGAGATTGTCTATATCTTACTATGAACGTTAATGATCAAGATATAAGAAACTTACCTTAAACAGAAAATCCTTTTTTACCAAGTATGTTGAAATCAATTACGTTACCGGTTGAACTTTTGTCACATTTTTCGATGTCTATTAAACTGTAAGATGTTGTTTTGTGAACGAAACTTCTTGCTAGACTTAATTGTTATTGATTTAAACGTCTGTGAATTTAGATGGAAGATGAGATCTGGGTAATGGGTATTCAATATTTAGCTACACTTGAATATCCAGCCAGCTAGGAGTTGGGTTTTGCATGTGTTAGGGAAAATACCATGTTAGGGCTAATACCATGTTAGCTTCAACTATCCAACAAATTGGGAGTTGGGTATTCGCAAACCGTAAAGCGAATACCCAGCTACATTCGAAAACCCAGTCAGCAGGGAATTGGGTCTTGATCGTTATAATGTTCTCAGTTGGATTTTCTTTTATAATTTTGCGAATGCCTGACATACATTTTTTCGAATAAGGCAGGTAATCACGTGTTAGCATCTCTGTGTCATATTGAAGGGAAGTAAGCAAATTCGATGCAGGTGGTCTGGGAAGCGTATCAGCATCAATTCTCTTCGTTGTTGACCTTGAGAAGTTGTTGAAATGGATATGCGAAAAGTATTGATTCAGATATGACCATTAAAATCCGTATACACACTCGCAAATGTTAAAATTACGAAACAGTTAACCTTAGATGTACTGTAGCTTCGAATGCATCTGTCACTGTTTAAATGCTTTTGTAAACGATTTACAGCAAGATATCTATAATAAAGAACATTCCTTTATATTCAATTTCTTATTTATAAAGAACATTCATTTTTCCGATCGACAGATGGTCAAACGCATTCCAGTGTAAAATCAGAATGAATTTAAGCGTATAGATTGTTTGCTGTTCAAGCGATGAAAAACACATGTGACAAATATTATTTCTCAAAAACGAAACGCTTATTTTTGAATAAATTTGACAGAGTTTCACGAATACCTAGTAGACTGTGGCATCAAGCATTATAGAGTTGATTCCAAAAATTCCGTCTTCATGAGTTTTGCTCTTTAAAGTTTTTACCGATATTTATTGAATATGTTGGACACACATATTACGTATAGTGACAGCTTTGTAATGTACTGTACTTTCATGTTTACCGTCATTTTTTAAACGTTAGAAAGTAAGTTGCTTCAGCATCAAGTACGGTTGGTAACCACTAAATGTAGGTTATTGCGTTACTGCGCTACCATGCTACAACCTTCTCTTCTACTAATGTAACAAAACAAACTAAGTGTTCAAGTATGTTCTTCCTTTATTAATATTCACTCAATAAAACGTAATTGCGAAACAAATAATTCAATGATACAAACTTACACACGTTTGACAATCATAAATGTACATTGTTTAATGTTTTCTGAGCGCTCTGCATTTGGAATGCCTTTAACAATTAATAACAATTCAACAAACAAACAAAAATGGAAGCGACCAGTAATTGTGTCAACATCTTAAGGACAAAGGACAAATAATTACCCAATGAACAAGGATTCTAGAAATCTTATCGCACAGTGGATGATATATGCCTTCTGACAAAAAGTACTATTCTATTCCCCGTTGAAATCTGAATAAATTAACTCTTAAATAACTTTATAGTATTATTAAACACATAAATGTACTACAATTGAAATATATTGCCTTCGCTAGGGGAAGATATAACTATAATTCTAGTTAATCTACAGGTGCTATCTTTCTCTTCTAATAAAACTCGTCTTTCTATTCTGGTTATTTAAGTAAGTTGTCTCTCTATTCTAATAAATCTCCGAATGTTATATTTCCATTGTACTTAATTTTCATAACATATCTTTCTATTCTAGTTAATTTTCATAAGTTATCTTTCTATTCTAGTTAATTTTCATAAGTTATCTTTCTGATCTACAGATTTCGAAGAGTTATATCTCTATTCTAGTTATTTTTCATAAGTTATCTTTATATTCTAGTTAATTTTCATAAGTTATCTTTCTGATCTACAGATTTCGAAGAGTTATCTTTCTATTCTAGTTATTTTTCATAAGTTATCTTTATATTCCAATTAATTTTCAAAATTATATTTCTTTATACAAACTACATTTATTATTTTTCCAAAACAAAACAATGATATTTAAACAATCAACATATCACATTTATATCAAGGAAAACAAACAATACATAATAAAGATACATAGTTCCCGACCTAGGTTTTAACCTCACTTGACCCAGTTTCGAACGTGACTTAGAGTTTATGAAGACAAACATTCTGACTAATTTTCAGGATGATTGGGTTTCAACTTTGGCTCCTAAAGAGAGTTCACAATGTTTTTATATGATTTGACCGGGTTTCCTAGTTTTTACCCCCCACCCGCATCCCCCCACCCCCGCCGTGACCCAGTTTCAAACTTTACTTAAAATTGAACAAAACAAACATCATGATTTATTTTCAAGATGCTAGGATACAGCATGTGGATTGAGTGTCCACAATGTTTCTCTTTTATTTGACCTAGTTACCTAATTTTTTATTCCAGGTGATCTAATTTAGAAATTATGAAGACAAACATTGTGACCCACTTCCACTACGATTTGGTATAAAATATGGTCTGCACAGTGTTCACAAGGTGTTTTTATTTGACATGGTGACCTAATGATTGACCCTTTGTGATCCAGTTTCAAACGTAACCAAGAGTTTATCAACACATACTCTTTGACTAATATTTAGTTGATTGGGTAAGACAAGTGAATTCTAGAGTGTCCACAAGGTTTTCGGGTGACCCCATGTTAGCCAGATTCAAACTTAAACCAAAAATCATTAAGACAAATAGTCTAATTAATGTTCAAGCAGATTGGGAATTAAAAGTGGCTTATAGAGTGTCAACAAGGTTTTCCTTCGATTTGATCGTGCGGCCTAGGTTTTAACGCCATGGGATTGACACGAAGTATTAGCCAGAATGTTTGCTCGCAGATACAGATAGACGCGTAAAGTAATACATTGTAATAGATAGATTAAGATGCTTTAATAGTTACATAATGTAACGAATTTGGCACGTAGTAATACTTAAACAAATGAAAATGTAGAAACTATTAAAGTTTATCACAGATATACTGAGCAATAATAACCTTAAAGCCCCAGGATCATCTTTACACGTAGTTCTCATTTTATCGAGAAAGATGCAATTACATTACACATAGGTGTGTAGCATTGCTTACCAAATGGGCTCGAAGAAATGGATTAATAGCAATAATTTTCTAATGGACACATAGCAGCACTTAACAAATTGGTGTTTAGCACCACTTTACATGGAGGAACTCGTGAAAACACGTAAAAAATGAAAGTTTTTATGCAATGTTGGTGGGATGAAAAACTTATAATATCATAGTTGAATCGGTACACACGGACGGGGATCTTTCTCCGAATGAATTTTCCTTGTCAACGTGTATTTATCACTCATTTGCAATATACTGTTAGATCAAACATTCCAGTCACTATCTCCCAAGTCACTGGCATATAAGCATTGCAAATACAGCGAATAGTGTCCTGTTAGATCAAAAGAATCATGTCGCAATTCGAGGAATTACACCTTTCTTAACTGTTTATACTCTTTTGATATAAACCGTCGGAGAATGAAAGAAAATCAAACATTTGAGGATCGGAGTTTAGTTGCCATTGCTACCACATCACCCACTTGAGGAAGTATTTGATTTTCTCCGCATCGTGACGACGAGGAACTTCTAGCACCGCTGTCACTACATTAGACAAGTCCCCTGAAATAAAGTTTGCAACTCTGATAGTCTGACAATAAATTAATGTACGAGGGGTGTTTCAAAAGTTCTCTTACTGCCTCTCTGCAAAACTACCACGTATACGCAGACAGATATCTCTAACAATAACGCTATTTCAAAGTCATTTTTGTTCAGTTAACATAACATCTTTAATAATCATTATACCGGTAAACTTAAGTCCTTCGTTATCAATTAACTTTTTTTGATCAATGGTACCGTCTCTAAATTTAAAGATGGACAAATCTTCTTCAGAAATTTTGCAGGGCAAATGTTATATTTCGCAAATTTAGAGAAGAGTTTTCGTTTGAAACCGGATTGTCATTAGCTTTAAAGACACACCTTTTCTAAAGTGGAATTCATCCTCCCACTTCCCTTTATCTGTGTTGAAACATTCGCAAACCCGTACATCGTGTCCAGTCTCCAAGTGATGGCCACCAAATACATAAATTTTATTTCCTGAAAGAAAACAAAACGGATTGATGTACAACAAAAATGTAATACGTGTTTATCATATGATATACATGTAGTTATAACTTAGTATTGATACAAGAGGCAGTCTCGCGTGTATCGGTGCTTTAAACCGGGCACGTAGAAAAGAACCAAGGGGTCTATTCGTAAAAGAGCTAGGGTCTGGTACCCGGATTCCCTTGTATCTACTTCTGTCTCTAAAATAAAGGACCACAATGGAAATAAGAGCTTGCTCTTTATTGTGTTATCCTTGGTACTGAAATAAATACATACATACGTACAGGCAAACAATGCGGCACGTTGAGTCTAACATGACTCCTAGTTAACTGTGAAACCAACCGTGGGGGTGGGGGTGTATGAATTTATATTAAATTACGGAACTCTTTGAAGGGAGGTAATTCGAAAAGAGCGTAACACCTATTACATTATTTAATCGAATACTTTTTTGTGTCTGTATAGAAATTGCTATACGGAATAAGCAATAACTTACCAATCACATGAGAAGCACAGCTGAGCCTCGGTCTAACCATGCTCGGGTATTTCGTTGACCAAGGGGAGATAATATCTGATTGAAGACCATGGATATGAGTTTTCTGCCGCTTGTTGGCGGCTGATATGGTATGGGAATAGGAGAAAATACCTCTCTCAGTCGTGAATGCATTCTCACTGGTCTCTGATACACGGCAAGACACACCTAAAATAAATACATTTGAACCTGTGATAATGGTCATCTCGGTTAAGCAGTACATTTTGCGTGCCTTATGCATTCAAAACTGATGTTCAAAACTGGAAATATCAAGTTATACAAAAGTCACGTGCATCAATCCACCAATTGATATAAATTTTAGCTTTTGTCGCATATTTTGACTGACTGTCTGGTTGTAAACTTTTGTTAAAACGTCTATTTCAAAAGTTATAACAATAGGGAGTATTTGCTACTTGTTTCATTCGACTACTCAGCATGGGGACACGATTAACAAGTTCTTGTTTAAGAAATAATAAATGTGTCCCTGTATTTTATCGTTTAATAAAATACAGTCAGGAATTCGGAGGCGTAGTAATTA
>JAUMHA010375700.1:0-12892 GCA_032359765.1 Saxidomus gigantea
AATCGTCCCTTATTTTTACGCATCATTGTAAAATGAAATACATCCGCGGTTCTTATTCGAAAACAGTTTACTTTAGTAATATTTACAAAATTTAGCTGATGCTGCATGAGTTTATAATATTATATATTTAAACAATACAACTGTCATGTCTGCAATGGCCATATGGTTTCAAATGCAGAATCATAATTTGCGATTATAATTATGCTGACTGACGTGCCGGAGCTACTTTCAGATTTGGTACTTAAGTAGTAGGCTTCGGAAAACGGTCAGTAAATTTGTTTGTTTCACAAACAAATAAAAATCATACAAGGTGGCGCGCTTTCAATAATATATACACCTGTGTCTCTTGCATTTTTTTTTCGGAAAATATCGAAATGTATTCAAATTTGTGAATACCAGAAATTGTTGTTGTTGTTTTAACTTATGCATGACTTTATCGACCCGAATATAACACTCGCTGTAACAAAAGTTGTCCCTCTCTCTATTGCATGTATCTCTGTATATCTTTAATTTTTGTTTTCTTTCGGTGACTAATCAGGCTAGTGACCGAGATTTGTAAAGAAAGTATGCCAATAAATATTTTCTCCATGTGTAGTGTAGAATGGATACATTTGTAAGAACTGTTTAAGTAAGAATGCGGACAATGCTTTTTTGACTATATTTCAGCAATTCTAAAGCTGAAACTTTAGCATTCTAAATGATCAAGCTAGTTATTGCGATTTGTAAAGATACTATGCCCATAAACATTTTCTTTATGCCTGTTGTTGAATAGATGTAAACTTTTAAAGGAAAATGGAGTACAGGACTATTTTGACTAAATCATAGCAATTCAAGGAGTGTAACTCTTGTATTTCTTAAATTTGTAGACTGATTTTCGCGTGCTGTAAAGATGTAATGCCCGTTAATGTTACATATGAATAGTGACGAATGAACGAAAACTGCTTTAATGGTTATATAAAAACTGCCTAAGTCACATTATTGAAATAGCCCTTCAAACTTTGTGAGATTGTTTGAGTATAGTATGAATAACCCATACGCAAGTTATGAAAACGATCGTAAATAGTTCTAATTGCTAAGGAAAGAAAATTTGGTAAATTAAGACAAAGTTTCAAGAAATTTTAAAATACTTTTTCGGCATCCAACATCCGTAACAGACTTTAAACAATGGTTAAATACATCAAACCACGGTTTAAGAATTTTGTGCAAATAGCACATGAAACTATGGCTTTAAGAGGTGTTAAACTATAGGTTTTAATGTCAAACATATAGTTTAAAGAATTAATATGTATATCAATTGCCATATTTTATGGTTTTGGGAGTTAACCCAAAAACTGGGAGCAATTTATATAACCTCAAAACATTATGCACCAAAATCTCAAAGTTTCAATACAAAAATTCAGTAAAATTCGATGAAAATAGCATGTTGTATCTAAGTAAAACGTTAATAACACTTGTTTCATAATTCTTTGGCGGATAGCAATTTATTATACTGCTTTTGTGCACAAACGAAATACTTGAATATATGTCACTCTTAATAATTGCATTATAATAATTTCAGATTTTACGTATGACTAACTCGTTTTAAACGTTTCGAGTAAATGATCTGCTAGTTGTTGTTTTTGCCCCTTAAACCCGTCGATTACGTAATAAGTTATGAGTTTTGTATTCAAGAAATTGACTGGAAACACCTAAAAATATATATTCCATTTTTAGTGTGTTAGTCTATAGGGTCACTGTGGTATGTTTTATATACTAAAGAACCCTAATGCTTTCATTTCAAACAGCTAGATGTGCATTTTATAAACAGTTGTTACCGTTTATGACATTTATGCTACGGTAAAGACATCACGTACATTATTCAAATATGTAGATAATCAAGATACTTATCTAGATAATTACGCTGTAAACATGACTCTTTTCGGTAACCTTAACTAGTTCTTCTAGGGCAACAATCTGCCATCATTCAATACAAATAGCTTACATAAAATATGCTGTCATCTATTTCTTCATTTGTCTGCTTCACCCGTATACTCACACAATATGTATCAAACATAGATTATCAGTAAGAGAGCGGTTAACATAAATGAAATGCAATGTCTTTGTTGAAAATCCTAGGCGTACACGTTTGACAAACATTAACATAGGAATACACAGGTAAGTAAGACTTGATCAATGATTAGGCACATGTTCACCAAAATTGTATATCATTGAAGATTTGAGAAGTATAAACTGTTTGATGATGCGTATAGTATATGAATATTGTTTTGATTCCTATCGTATAGTCCGGGGTAAACACACAAAGTACACTTAGAACAAATGTAAGACAACTAAATAAGGAATAAATGTAAAAGCCCCATGAGAATATATACAGGACATGATTACTTAGTTGGAATTAATACCTTTTCGAAAATGATGTACGTAAATATCACTACAGTTTCAGATCTTGACGTGTGAGCATTATTCCAATATAGCCACATATACTTCGTATCAGGGGAAATAATACCAGCGATTAATATACAATGATTTTAAACACGATTTTAACGACATTAAAGTAATCAATTTGCATTTTCTTTACAGAGAACATAATTGTGTTCTGCGATTTTTCTTCGATGAAAATATCTGGGATTATGAAAATGTCAATCCGAAATATAGACCTAGATTTAAACAGTGATAAAGGCCTACTGTATACAAGATCATTGACAGACAAATATCTACAATTCAACGACACTAAATTGCAAAGTATAATCTACAGAGATCACTACAACTGTAACCTTGAGGTAAGTGTTTCATTTTCTTAGTAACAATACAAGGTATGCCTTAGTCACACGCACGCACGCAACCACAGGCGTGAACGCAGAGAGAGAGAGAGACACACACACACACACACACAAGCACAGGCGTAAGCACAAAGTGGTCATAAAAGCGCAAAACAAATACACATATGCCATAAAGGACAAAAGTGCGCTTTGCTCTCTAATCAAGGAATGTCGTTTGTTTAGCCCATATAACATTGAACCGTAATTACCTGTAAACTTTCCAATTTTGTTTGTTTCAATTTTGATACATGTACTTCTTTTACACAAATATTTCCTTTTATTGGTAATGTTATTTTGTCCTTTATTTAAATGTTGTGTACGTCTGTGTTTGGGGGCTAGTGCGTAGGTGCAAGAGTTGCAACCAACCACTGACCCAGTGTGTATCGTTAAAGGCGAGTAAATGGGTTTGGTGAGCTGAGGTCCCTGTAGACATAATAAAGCCCAATGCAAGTGGCGACTCAAACCATCAACGAGGTGGCCGCTCGTCAGTGTGATAAACATAGTTTCCTGTGCTTCTTTTAACGTCAGACCTACACTTTAAAGTAGCTATAGCAGTAACAGACCAAATTTCAACCACTTATATACATTTATACAATATGCCAGCCTTTTCTATTGACAAAAACCTAACAATAACTTACCTAAGAACACTTTGCAAAATATTCAGTCATTAAAAAGCGCTAATTTTTCTTGTTTGAATTGACAGTGATATTTACAGTTGATTGTTTACATGTTTTCACGTAAATGATCTCACTCACTTGCTTCTGGTAATTGGAAACTTACTACATTTTTCATACCATCAAATAAAGTTTATTATGTAGTGATGACATTAAAATATTGTTTGTTTTCAAACATTATGTAACTTTTTAACCTTTTGATTACTAGGTGTTGACACGCGTGTTTTACCATCAAATATTAAAGAAATATCAGTAATGGCGCCTATGCTAGCGCGCTTACTCTATGATGAATTGTATTTCCGCTCCTTGGGAGGCTTTCCGTATTTATCAGATTGCATAACATAGGCTATCACTTGATATATTTTGCATTTGCTTTATATAAATATATACTTTCTATTTATTTATTTTCTAGTAACTTATGAAATTAAGATTGAGATGAAAATGAGACATGAATACATTATAACTTCTGTCAGTTGTAGACTCCCCCTTAGTACCTTCGGTGCTTTGATTTAGATATTGAGCTTTTGTGTTAATTTTCATTTTAATATTAATGCCTCAATGCTTCAATGTTACTGTTTCGCTTTTATCTAACGGAATGTTTCTTGATAATTGATCGAAAGAGGAAGGTAGAGTAATGTTATGTACTGTGGATGAGCGGAACAGAGTGTGAAGTTATAAAATATATTTACAATTGTTGTGTTAAATATCCTTTCTTTCAGGTTCGAAGCTCATGCCAGTTATACTATGCAGCGTCTATAATTGATGCCAACGATGTTGATCAAAAGTGTAGAAGTACAGTAGAGAAATTTAGAGCTGTGAAACATACATATAGAGCACGGGTTCAAGCTCATTCTGACAGGTAGAATGTTTAAATCCCATTATCTTCTGACAGTCTTTGTTTTTAACTCACGTACACATAGCATCTGAATTAGATATTAAATAAGTGCACAATTTTACGTACATCGCCCTTTTTTCTTTCTCAGCTAACCAAGCTAGGCGACATTCATTTAAAGCACCTTTGAAATTTCTCCCATAAAGATGCACCATCCGCTTTGAATATTATGCTAAATTTAATTATATGTAATGTTCATTACAATGATTGCTGTCATTAATCAATGTGCTTTATGGTCTTTTATCAATTTTGTTTCAAAACAATAACTTTAATTTCTCTTGATCTTGGCCGATATTGGAGTGAATCCACAACACGGTTGAATTCTTTTACTTTTAACGTCTTTTTACTACATGGAATATTATTGTTGTTTCTATCACACTACATAATCATAATCATTCCTCACAGAAAACAGGAGGAAATGACTGCCTTTATGTTTAAACGTATATCAGCTCTACCTAAAGACGGACGAATATACTACAATGTAACAAGTCTCAACAATATTACTATTGACGACCGGATATTAAGGAATGAGATACCAGTTCAAATAGACTCATGGAAAATCACGTGCACATATGGTAAACATTTTTATTTCCTATAAAACTTTTATTTCTTTCTCATACGTTGAATATGGGATTGTAAGCATCCCTCCTTTTACTGTGTTAACAATGAATATAAAATTTGTTTAGATTTCGATGATGTTCTTTCATCAGTTAAAAAGAAGGCATTGACATATTATATTAGATTAGCGCTCGTAAGGATGCAATGAATTATATATAAAAAGAAACGTTCTTTTTGGATGTATAACCTAAAATAATGAATATAAGTCATCTAGGATATGAAATCTCCATTCTTCCCCAAGCATTACATTTCAATTTACTTCATACCTGTCTCTTTTTACGCAAAAAGTTTTAACTAAGCTAAATGTCCAGAAATAATATAACTTCTTCGTAAAATTGTTTATTTGAATACATCCGCCCGCCAAAAAACATCGAGATGAACAGAAAAAGGAAATTACTTTTTTTTAAAAGAACTGAGTAGCAAATTCATTCTCTTACAGAATCGGGTACAATCGAATTCATGTAGGTGTACGTGTTTTTTAGTAAAGAAAAACCCTATATTTTACCAAGGCAAATGGAAAATTTAATCCAAGTAAAAGTCAATTACATGCGTATTAATGAAAATTATGTATACACTTTGTTATTTCATTAATTGGCCGAGTTTCAAATATATTTAAAAACGTAGTTTTATTTTATGTTTGCAATCAAGGCCATATCACATACATCAATTGTTTTTTTTGGAACCCAAATGCAGTTTTCATACACATTTTGAGATTATTTTATATGGTGTTCAGTTAGGGCTATCGTTGCTTCGACCTGTTGACTACCAAGAGCGAACTTACGATATGACGATGCGAAGACGCGAAAAACAAGATGCGACGGGACGTTAACACGATGTGAAGGGACAATTAAACGATGCGAAGATAAAATATCGCGTCATCGCATCGTGTTATTATCCCGTTACATCATGTTATCGTTATACCGTCTCTTCGCATCGTGTCATCGTCGTACTGTCCCTTCGCATCGTGTTATCGTATCATCGCCTTTTTCCATCGCGTTATCGTCTTATCGTCCCTTCGCGTCACCCTGTAGTCGCTTGCACTTATGGACGACGTCATGGTCTGAAAATTTGGGTAAAGGCAATGTTTTTGTTCATTTCTTACAAAAATTATGCCTACTAAGAGCTATAAAAGTCAGAACTGTAAAAGCCAGAAATTGTAGCCAGTAGTAATTCTTTCATAGAAAAAAATCAAACTTTTCAGTGACGTATTGGCTTTTAATTGGCTTTTAAATTGTTTTAATTTGTGCTTTAAGCCTTTGGTATAACGGCTAAGTAGGTCTTGTTTCTTCTCCGAAGGCATATGTGGACGGAAATAAGGTAACAAGGTTGTGAGTTTTTACTAAAAAATTGGGCGAATAATGATATCTGTCTGATATAAATGTCAGTAGTTTCACATGTACTGATGCGTCGAAACGAAATACTGTCACAAAATGAACATTTCCTACGAAATTGTGCATACGTGCAAAGGTCTAACCTCTCCTGTGAGACCTCATTCATTGTCCTATAATTCTGGCTGTGATCTTAAAATGTTGCTATGACATAAACGTACAAGTACGTATATACAATGTATGTATCATTAGTAAATCATCGTAGAGGAAAATAGAGCATGAAAAAAATCGAAGTGCTATAATAGATTAATGATTTTCTTCTTGTAAAGATCTTACCCCTCCTGTGAACTTATTTATTGTCCAATAAACATGTGGTCTTAAAATGCAGGTAATACACATGTGTATCAATGATACGAATAATGTTCCTACCGTACTTTGGGATATTTTGACATGGTAAAAAATTCGCCTATTCGCAACCATTATGGAATGGAGAAAATATAACACAACAAAACATATCTACGTCTGGCTATCGATCGATCGTCAGTAGTCGAGTTACTATTGTTGCAAAGAAAAATTCGTGAAACACGAGTTTTTGTCACCTTTATTCAAAGCTATTCAATTAAGTTTTATTCAGCTAATTGCCTTTGGCCATCTAACATATAACACAGTGAATACTGCCAAGAAATATGGTACATTTTAAAGCACAAACATATATAACTCTGACAATGCAAATTCTCATACATATGAACATATACATTTTTTCATGATAAATGATGTATATTTTATAGAACATTCATATAACTTAGGGTATCGGAAAGTACTGCAAAAGATTCTTTCAAATATTTAGAAATTCTGTACAAAAGTTGTGTACTATGTGTCGACATTAAACTAACAAATGTATGCATATTTGGCCAAGACACCGGCCCAAGATATTTGCGACGTATGTCAGAATACAAAGTACAGCACATAAGAAAATGGTACTCAGATTCGGTCTTATTTTGACTGCAACATTTACATAAACGATTTTCACTAATTATATCGTAATATCGACCTAATTCTATCTCAAGAGAATGTGAACTATTTCTAAAACATGTAAGATATTTCCGTAATGTGTCATTTTTTAAAACATCTAGATATTTTTCATAGCAGAATTAGCTTT
The DNA here is from genome assembly GCA_032359765.1 of Saxidomus gigantea. Taxonomy (NCBI): domain Eukaryota; kingdom Metazoa; phylum Mollusca; class Bivalvia; order Venerida; family Veneridae; genus Saxidomus; species Saxidomus gigantea. Next base: position 7,488 of record JAUMHA010375700.1, read on the forward strand.
TATATTTCACATAATAGTCAAGTTTAGACTATTAACAGAATCATACCATCTCTGCAAAAGCCCCAACTCTTTCTGTCCATGTTGATACATTGCTCCATGTAAGTAGAATGTATGGATGTACCTATACATTCTTTTAACTTTAAGCCAAAACTTAATTGCTCTTTCCTGACATATAACAGACAGGGCAAATCTTCCAAATTCACTATAAACTGCTTCGTTTGGTGTTTGCTTTCGTACCCCTAATATTTGCTTACAAAACCGTATGTGTAATTTTTCGAATTCCTTAAAGTTAAACGCCTTTTGATTTGAAGCAAATTTTAAGAGCAACTATGTTAGCTTGTTTTTGTAAATGAGACCTCAAAGTTAAACGCCCCCCAAATTATTGACCCATATAGTAAAATTGGTACAACCATACAGTCAAATATGTATAATTTTGTCTTTACGTCTAGAAGAACTATGTCAAACAATGACAAAAGGTTATAAAACGTTTTTAAAGCGTGGTCTAACAGTGGTGTAACAGCTTTAGCCATGTTACCAGTATATGTAAACTTTACACCGAAGTATGTGAAGCTGTCAACCAGTTCAATTTTTTCTCCGTTTATGTATATATCAATATGATGTACTTGTTAACGTTTCCCGAAAATACGGAGTTTGGTTTTGCTAACATTTATTTTCAATCCCCATTTTATAGAATACTGATACAGATTATCTAACTGCGCTGGTAAACAAGTAGAATCAGTAGTGCAATATTATATGCATACAATATTAGATACGTAGAAAGTAAGCGGAGGTCATTCTTAGTTAATGTTTCAAAATTTATGGTTTTTGCAATATCATTGATAAAAGGGATATATAACAGGGGAGATAATGGTTCTCCCTGTTTTACACCCAGAGTTACGTCGAAAAATTGCGACATATCTGTATAAGCACATAATTTAACACACGATTTCACATTACAATAAATTGCTTTAACCATGGTTATCATTTTGCAGCTAATTCCGGATTCGATTAATTTCACCCATAATGCATCTCTAATTACGGTATCAAAAACCTTTTCGTAATATACAAATGTACAAGATAACTTAGACTTGTTGGTTAATACTTTCTGTATAGTCGAATGTAGTAAGAAAATGGCAAAATTGTGCATCAGTAAATACATTTTCAGACTCGCACCATTTATTTATTCTATTTCTTATCATTAATGAAAATATTTTCGACATAACACGGACTAAAGTTATTCCTCTATAATTGGAAGGATTATTTATATCTCCGTTTTTGTATGTAGGAACAATAACACCCTTATAATTCCACACCTCAGGATAAGTTCCTCCATCGTATATCTTGTTAATAATAGAACACAGATAAGGGCTAATAAATTGTTTTGCATCAATAAAAACATCTGCTACGCTAATGTCTAAATCACAGCTTTTATGGGCAGATTTATTTTATACTAAAACGAATCAAGCTCATCAATGACCAATGATTCATCTCGCGATTGAGAGAAATTTTCTGCATCAAACTGATTGTCGGCTGACGACGACATGTTGGCAAAATGTTGTTTAAATTCCTCAATGTCAACATTGCTGTCTACATTCTTTTTCTTACAATTGACTTATTTACTATAATTCCAGAAAATTCTGGGGAGTGTTGGCCCATGTCTTTCTTCAGTAAAATGTGCGCTTTTAGCTTTTCGCTTTATTTTTGCAAAGTAATTCCTACTCGACAAAAAAGACGATTTATTATTCTCAGGAGGATTTAACTTCAAATTTGCGTTTCTTACGTAAAAACCTATTTTAGCAACACGGCACTCGTCATTAAACCATACAGTATTGTCAATTAACTACCTCCAGTTTATTCAATAAATGATCTTTAAAATAAACAATAACACAACCACTATTCCGCGATTAGTTTTATTACGTGGACAATTTAAATATTCAAACCCGTCTAGTTTCACATAAGATATTTTAGAGTTCCAGGTTTCAGTTTATCATAAAATGTCATATTGAAAAAAGAAATTCAAAACAAAATCGTCATCTTTCAGTTTAGAAGAAATACCCTGGACATTTCAAACTAAAAATTGTAACTGTTCCTTTATGATTTCCTTAACATTCGAGGTGTCGCGTAACGGTAAATTTTCTAATTCCTTTATAAGTAATGAATCTACAGTGTACATTCGGCATTCAATATAAAGTTAATCTCCACTCAAACTTGCAAGCTTACCCGCGAGTCTCACTTTGATCATTTCTGGGATCAACCCTATTTCGTCTCTCCTGATTGATTTTAGGATGTTGAGCACTCACTTTGTTTGGGTGGTATCTTTTATGTCGAACACTTATGTTTAACTGTACATTTATTTGGTGGGTGAAATTTAGCGAGGATCGGGCGCTTTTTGCCAGGTACATATTTTTCAAGACGATGTGCCCTATCAATTTTAATATTTTCTTCAGGATTATCTAACTTTAATATGTCCCTGCAAAAGTTGTGTATTTTGTGTAGCAGTTTTCTGATTTTCTTTCGTCAGCAATTTAGCATTCATCAAAATTGTAAAACAAAAGGTTATCACGCATGGACCGTCCTTGTAAGTCTACCACTTCAGCGTGCAGCCGGTCATTTTCATATTTCAGTTAACGAATGTCGTCAGACATCTGCTATTTTCGGGACCTTTCTTCGCTCAATTGTTTTTCAATAGCCGGTTGTTTTTTCAGTATTTCATTACAATTGTGTGCGTCATATGCCCTACTGACCTCAATTTCAGTAAGTTTGGTGTGACAATGGCTCACCTTGGTTCAATACAGGAAGTTGATACTTGATATCTATCATATCGCACTCTTCGCATCGTCTCATCGTGTTTTTGCATCGTGCTTTTCTTTCTTCGCAGATCGTATTATCGTCCCTCCGCATGTCGAATTGGCGGAACAACGATGGCTCTAACGGAACACCATGATTTTATGTTTTATGCGTATATTCATTAACTACAAAGTGAACACGGACGTATTGTAATATACATGTAGCTGATTCTAAATAGTATAAACTAAAGTAGACGTGATACCTTTTGTCTAATGGGCCTTCATTGTAAATGGAGTTACTTCGAAAATTTAAATCAATCCCTTTTTCAGGCATAGTTTAAGCTGGTTTTGTAGAGATATTCAGACTAAAATGACCAGGAAAGGATTAGTAAATAAAATTAAGAGACTAAAAGCGAAAATTGCACCCAGTAAGTTTCTCTTTTTAAATCGCTTTTTGTTCATTTAAGAATACAAACCTGCAGCAAAAGGCGTGGTATCATGTGAAGACGATAAAAACACGTGTGTTTATGATGTAGATGGAGCCGGTTTCATGACGGGATGCCATACCGAAAACTATTTCCATAACTGTGGTACGTTTCACCTTAGATTCAATTTGTATGTATTCAAAAGTGGAAATGTGATGCAATGTAATTTCAGACGTACTGCAGGATAGTCGTCGGATGAATATAATAATAAAACTGATTATGGTGTTCATTCTTTCATTTTAAAAACATGAACTTTACACTGAATTTAAAGTTTAATAATACATATAATCTACATATATGTACATAAAAATAAATATATCGGGAATGTTATTAGGAGTGAGCTCTTTGTAGGCTTCTGGCAAAAAGAAACTAGAGCTATCACTGAAGGTAATAAATATCCTCCGATGCCGATTTCACACAGTTATTCTACATTTTTGCTAGCTGCTTTGACACAATAAAAGAAAAAGAGCATCGCGTGTGGGTACTGAAAGCTCGGTTACGAATGCTTGTCGGAGAATACATAAAAAGTTTCACTTGATTACAGCCAACATGTTAATCAAATCAATGTGAATTATATATTATGAAATAATCGAAGAGCCATAACTCAATGAAAAATTAGTCTCGCGTATCATGATGACAACACCATTTGCTAGACTTGGTACTAATTACCCACGGGAATTTCATTAAATTCTTGTCAGTCGTTACCAAGAAATAGCCCAAACAAACATCTCTGTGTACACTACATGTATAAAAAATCAAATGGCAATTAAAAATGAAAAAGTATCCGAGTGCAACATGCCGACAATATGCACAACTAGGCTTGGTTACTGGTGATTGTGGTAAAGTTTTGAATTCCGAATAGTGGCGCTCTATAAAAAGTCCGGACACATTTCTTCTACAATTGGACAGATTGAAAGACAGACATACAACATGATTACAATATAGCACCCAAATACTTCGTATCAGGGTGTATACATGTAGTAAGATTGGAAAATAACTCAAGCTGGAATAAATCTAAAAAATTGAACCCTTACATGTATAACTGATAATTCATTTCAATGCCGGAATCTTACCACGTCGAATTTAAAGTACAAGAAAAACAATGTCACATCAGAAATCATGTGAGTAAATATGCAGATAGCAAATGTGCCATCAAACACAGTGAAAATTTAACACATTGTAGTGGATGTAATTATCTCACTTTAATGATATTTCCACGCTCAATTGTGCATGTAGGTTTTAGACTGACAGGACCAGTATATTGCCGTTGGTCTTCACTGGCCACTACTATATTGATTGTTGACATCTTTCTATGTAGGGTGGCGTAATGTGAAAAGATATGGCCTTTGTTGTGTTATTGTCTAGTCTATGGTTCTCTTGTTCCATTTTTATCACATTTTCATGTGGGTATCTACTCACTTCAGTTTGCATGGGTATTGTATTCTTATATCATGTTTTGCACGTTATATCGAATGAACTTTCCTAGTGTTGAAGCCCAACGCTGTCATGTGGCATAAGTGTTGCGCTGGTGAGTATGTACGTCAGAAGGTTATTGTCCGTTAAAACAGAAATGGTTCATGTTTAGGTATATGTATACCCCTCTTTAAAGCTAAAATCTCCAGTTTGACAGCACAATAGTTTTGGTTGAGTTGGTCAGTGTAATGCACATGCAATAACCCGCTGAAGGTCATTCTGATAAAGTACAGCGCCTAGAGTGAAGTTTGAAACGGAAATGGATAGATCTGGATATGCAAATATAAGTGGGGTAGACAATATCTCTTTCATAGTCAAAAACTTACTGTTCCTTCTTTGTCCACCTCCATTCGACTTTTATTCACCTTTCTTGATTGATGCCGGTGGTAAGAGTTAAGATAAAAATCTTGTCAATGTACTAAAATCCTTCACATATTTAAGGTAGTAGTCTGAGAACGCTAAAAGAATTTGAACTAGTATGCATTTGTAGATGTTGTCCTATTTGTATATTTAAGCAGGTTTTTTGGAAAAAACCTACTTAATAGAATGGCGATGTCGTATGTCGGGCGGGCGGATGGGCGGGTGGGCGGGCGTCAAACATTGGTTTCCGTTGGATAACTTTAGTTAGGAGTGACCAATTGCAATGAAACTTGGTGTGTAG
>JAUMHA010375722.1:0-12890 GCA_032359765.1 Saxidomus gigantea
ATATATTTGATTTGTTATTGTCCTATACCATTTATTTATAATTTATGTAAAAGACAGATCATGTTAAGAATTCTTTCAAAGTAAAACATACGCAATCGTAAACACCATTTAGTCTATTTTTAGTAACAGTCTTGGAGGGTAATACCGGTGTATTGGTAAATTTCTATCCAATGTCGTTCTTCAGATCAAATATAACTAATACAATTGAGTCAGTACTATTCAGGTAAGTCACTAGGTTAGTCCTCCGCAATTTTTTAAGCACTAACATATAAAATAATGTAATAAAACTGTGTTTTAACAAGCCAAGTGTTAAACATTTAAAAGAAACACTGTTTAAATAACAGTGATTGATACAGCGAGTGTTGGGGTTGGAACATTTAGGGTTTGTATACGTAAAATTTGTAAATCTCACACCGTGTTATTTAACATGTATCAGTGTCTATGTACAATATGCAAATTATGTTGTGACGTCATTCACAAGTTACGTTTGGATCATTTTTCGGAATGCCCCGGTAATATACGACCACTGGTAATACCCTCCCTGACTATACTTTAAAAATCTGTGGTCAGTACCGTAATTTGCATGCTCACACTATTGCAATTACAATTTACATAGATATAAATTTAGACTCCAGAAATGGTCATACCAGAATTTCTCTGTGACAAGTTTGAACCTGCAGGTTCACAATTTTTACAGAGGTAACAGATCAAAAAGATGGAGTCTATAATCAAAGATGCAGCCAAACTGATGAAATGATTTACACAGTTTGCTACATACGCCGTTTTCATTACTTTCTTCACTATTTTGACAGGAAATTAAAATAAAAACAAACTGTAAAAAATCTGTGACAACCGGAAGTTGTTGCTGCTAATGTAAACTTAAATTTTTGAACGTGTTCTTTTGAGAATGGCAAGACCAGAAATTGTTTCTTTTTGAGTGTGCTAACTAATAACAACATATAATAAGAATGTAATAGATATCTATACTTGTAGACTTACGCCCAGGCGAAAAAAACAACACTTAAATGCCTTTTCAAAAACTGTTAAATCTTCGTTGCGCACGCATAGTTGCTTGACCAAAATTACCACAACTGAATATTTTGAACGGAAAGCGCTTTTTAAGCAGCAAGAAACGTAACATAGGTCTACAATACAGCTTTTGACCGACATTGATATTTTTCAAGGTTTGTTTGTAAATAGCGACACGACCCGTATTTTTCAAGACAGTCAAAAATAACGCTTTATCCTCACCGCAAGTAGGGACATTGAAGGAATTTATGTTTCTGGATGAACTTTCCTCTCAGAGGTGTACAGCGTGGATATCTAAAACTTTGTTACTGATCTGTTCAAGTGGTCAAAGATAAGAAAGATGTGAAGGTTTTGTCTGGGGATGGATACCATTATTTAAAAAAAGTAATTAATTAATTACAATTAAATTGAAAACTTCCCAATTGAATTACATGAATTTTCAGTTTGTACTTAATTAATTACACTTATTTTGAGCAAAATAATTAATCATAATTAATTATTTTCAAATAAAATTGCTATAATAACATAGTTACAAAAAAGACACTTAATCTAGAACATTTATTTTCAACATCAAAACATTAAATCAAACTCTGGTCAAACTCATCAGTCTGCGTTCTGAACTACACAAAAATCAGTCTCACAGAAAATAGTTCATAAAGTCTTGTTACATTTAACAAACATGTGAGCTTCAAAAATTTTGTCACTCATATTGTGAATACAGTGTGAACCCTTTATTATACAAAATTGTCAGAAAAGGGTTGACTTAAGGCAAGTTTCATTTTTACAAAATTCTGATTAAACAATAATCAATCAACAAAACACTTCTGTGTCATTTATGTACCTTAAGGCTATATACCCCAGTAGCTACTGTGAGAAATCAGTGAAATGTGTATTATCAATATTATCACCTCTTAAAAAATTATCAATAAATGTGAAAAAGGAAGCATTTGTGTCTTTTTGGGATCAAAGTTTCAATGATCAATGTACAAATAATTGAGATTAATTAAATTTAACTGACAATTACATGTCAAATTTTACTTTGTAATTAATTAATTACAATTAAATTAATTGAGTTTTCGCTAAATTAAAAATTATTTTCAATTAATTGAAAAAGTGTAATTAAGTATAAATGTAATTGTCGAAGAATATATATTTAACAGAGAACATATGTAAAATTTATGAGAGGTCTACAATTGATTTGGAGATATCTCTAATTCATTTGACAAGCTCTACCATTGATTTGATTTGGAAATATCTTCAACTGAATTGTAGACATCTCCAAATTATTTGGAGATATGTCCAAATCAATCGACCTCTCCAATTGTATTGTAGAGCTCTTCAAATGAATTGTAGACATCTTCCATTGAATTAATTTCAAATACAATTCAATTGAAGATTTCTACAATAATGAGAGACATCTACAAATAAATTGCAGAGATCTTCAATTGAATTGTGCAATCTATGAAAAACTTAAACTAAATTTCTGAAGAAAACAGTGGATCTGAGATTATCTGTTTGTAAGATACAAGCAAATGAAGTCTTCCATATGCAGTTAAAAAGAATGGTCTACCCATCACCTGTATTTGATTTCCAGTGCCAAGATCATGGGTTCTGCACATCATCTCGATGAGGTGAACATTTGGTAAGAGTTCCAAATCTATCAAGCGGTTTAGAAGGTATTGAACAGACACAAATTCAAGACTCAAATCTTTGATCTGAAGTTGTGTCCTTGACCTTGAGTCAGTGTGACCGCATCAACGGTTCTACACATTGTCTTGATGAGGTAATCGATTTAATACAGTTTCATCTAAATCCTCCAAGAGTTTACAAGATACTAAGCGGACAGACTCAAATATTTGACTTTAAGTTTTGACATTGACCTTGGGTCGGTGTGGCATGGTCATGTGTTCTGCACATTAACTTGATGAGGTGGACATTTGACCACAGTTTCATCAAAATCCTTGTAAGGGTTAAGGATATATGGATCGGAAAGGCAATTCAATACTCAAACCTTCGACCTTAAGTTGTGACATAGACATTGAGCAAACTTGACCAGGTTAATGATTCTGCTCATCGTCTTGAAATGGTAAACATCTGACCGGAGTTTCATCAAAATCTTTCGAGGGGTTAAGAAATTTGGAGCGGACACGAATTTCAAAACTCAAACGTTTGACCTCAAGTTTTGACCTTGACCTTGGGCCAACTTGACCGGCTCATAGATTATGTACATCGTTTTAATGAGGTGAACATTTGACACGAGTTTCATCAAAATCCATTAAGGGGTTAAGGACATAAGGAGCGGACAAGAAATGTTAGACTTAAATATTATACCTTAAGTTATGACATTGAGCTTGAGTCAGCATGACCGGCTCATGGGTATTGCACATCGTGATGATGAGTTTCATCAAAATCCTTCAAGGGGCTAAGGAGATATGAGGCGGACAAAAAATGTTACGGACGGACTAAAGGACAGACGGACGGAGACCATTCCTATATCTGACTTTCGTTTGGTGATCTGAATAACCTGGCATTTTGATGGATTGAATTCCATGTTCCATTTTTATTCCCATAGTTCAACCTGGTATAAATACTGTTGAAGTAGACTTGAATAATACGAAACAGACAGAGCTGTGTCATCAGCAAATAGACGAACTTTGTAAAGTTTAATATAGTTCGTTGATATCGATATGAAACAGGAGCAACCCAGGGGCCTAACCATGGGAAACACCGGAGGAGAATGGTATGAAACTAGATGATGAGCCATTTACCGCTACATGTTGCAATTCATAGAACAGATTGAACCTAGTCAAATGTTTTGTGATACTGGATTAGACAATGTGTTCCAAGGTGCTACACAGGATGCATGTAAGAGAATTACGCGGTCGTTTGCAGGGTCTGACCTGGTGCCTTTCTTATAAATGCGGACTACATTTGCCATTTTCCATATTTCGGGTAGTCACCCATTCTGGCATACCGGTATAACGTTTGTTCTAGGGCGATACTGGCTGGCAACACTCTTCTTCTTGCAACTTTGAAATACATGTTTTACAGTTTGGTTACTAGAACTCTCATTTCTCTCTTACACTAGCCGTTGTACAGCGAAATTTCTCTCTAAATTTGACTTGTTGACTGTCTGTCAAAAATTTGTTTTGCTAATGTTTCTATGAGTGCATCTTCAATCTCATGGACGAAGTATGTGGTCTAGTTTTCAGTTTAGCAAGAACTCCTGAAATCAGATTCTTAATAGGCAAAAAGTTGGTTTGTTGCCCTTTTCAGTCCTTCCAACTACCAAGGCGAAACTTACCGGAAGGCAAATTAATGCTCTCGGTCCTGCCTGTTTGGAAATTGGGAATCATATTTATGGGAATTCGTTATATCTCCGGCCGAGCCAATTTAAACATTTAGGGTGTAACTACAAGGTAAACGGCAGTATCATCAGCGAATAGCCGCACCTAGGAGGTAACTGTAATTTGTTTGTAATCGTGCTTATTGGGTCCACCATCCTCTAGAGAGGCTATAATCGGTACGACCCGTGGGAGGTAACTGAGTCAGGGAGATCATTTATATAGAGTAGAAAGAGCAGAGGTCCTTGGACAATGCCCTGGGGGACACCGGATGTAACAGGGTCTGGATCAGACGTGTTACTGTTAAACACTACTGACTGTGATCTACTTATTAAAAAGGACCGCATCTAAGACACGGTTTGACTGGGGTTACCATGTTTTTTTCGGAGTTGAGTAGTAGTTAAAGGTGGTTGACGTTGTCAAAGGCTTTACTAAAATCAAGTAGGACAAGGTCAGTCTGTTTACCTGAGGATAGGTTTTTGGATAGTGGTGCGACGTTTGCCTTCGTCTAATCGGATGGGAGTTTTCTAGTATCAAGGGATCTTTTGAAGATAAGTGATACTATTTCAATGATTTCATGGCGCAGCTCCTTCGAGACAATGGCTTTAACGTGTCTGGGCCAGCAACCTTATCCACTTTTAGGTTTTGGAGTAGTCTCAGGACGCCTTTGGGGCAGGATTTATTAAATCATATACGATCCCTGTTTGGGGTCAATGGCAATGTCGGGCATTGCAGGGTGTTTCCCTTTTTTTCCTAAAGCAGTCCTACGCAACTGTGACAGGGACAAGGGAGAAACTCCTGAAAAAATCCCAGACTGGAACAGTCTATTCAGAATACTTGCTTGACCAAGACTATTTTACCACTTGTCTGATCTTTAATGGGGGCAATACCTTAGTTATCTTGTCTGGCAATTTTTGTAAGTAGAGGCATTTAGTGTTGAATTAAGTAGTGTTTGTGTTCTCTGAGTGTTGGATGTCTAGTATATTTTCTATATATACCTCATATGATTTCTTGATATTTTGCTGAATGAGGTGCTTGATAGTACTGAATTTGCTAATTTGTGTAACCAAAATACTACATTTGTTTTTCAATATATTGTAAGGAATGCTTTGTATAGGATGTCAGTTATAAAATCAAATCATGTTACTTACTGAGGAGTCTTTGTTATGGCTTTTCTATTTTTTCTGTGGATTTTACCCCCGACCTTTTGGTGCCTGCTATACGTTTCACTAATTTTAACTCATCTGGCACAGCTATTAGGATCACTTACTGTGTGTCAATCGTTTCCTTCAAATGACATTTCCTCTGAAACCACCCGTCCAATATTGATGAAACTTGGTAGGTATTTTCCTTGCATGAATTAAAAGTTGTTTAAATGATTCCATTCCATGCAGAACTCTGGTTGTCATGGCAATGGAAAGGAAAAACTTAACAAATCTTCTCAAAAGCCAGAAGACACAGAGCTTAGATATTTGGCATGTAGCATTGCCTAGTGGACCTCTAGCAAGATTGTTGAAATCATGACCCCAAGGTCTTGACCCCACCAGGGGGGAAACTTCATTTTACATATGCGAAAACATTTTAAAAATCTTCTCTGAAACCACAAGGACTAGAGCTTAGATATTTGGCATGTAGCATTGCCTTGTGGACCTCAACCGAGGTTGTTCAAATTATGACCCTGTTGTCAAAATTGACCCTGCTAAGGGGTTCCTCACTAGATTTAATCTTGGCTTATATTGGGAAAACTTCAAAAATCTTCTTGCCTTGAACCACTAGGCCAAGAGTTTAGATGTTTGGACCTCTAAGATTGTTCAAATCAGAACCCCCGAGGTCAGAAGGGATGATCTATCAAAGTTGTTGACCCACAGGTCAAATCTGGCTCTGCCCAGGGGTCACTTGATTCCACATAGGCTTATACAATGTATAGGAAAACATTTAAATAAATCTTCTTCACTGAAACCTCAACACTTAAAGCTAAGATAAATCAGAAACCCCAGGTCAAAAGGGACGTTCCTTGCATGAAGCTCTATCCGAGTTGATCAAAGAATTCCATTCCATGCAGTGCTCTGGTTACCATGGCAATGGAAAGGAAAAACTGAGAAAAACATTTCTTCTCAAAAACCCTAAGGCTCAGAGCTTAGATATTTAGCATGTAGCATTGCCTAGTGGACCTCTACAAAGATTGTTCAAACAGGACTCCTTTATCAAAATTCACCCCATCCAGTTGGCAACTTGTTTTTACATGTTCTGAAACCACAAGGTCTAGAGCTTAGATATTTGGCATCTAGCATTGCCTAGTGGACTTCTACCAGCATGACCCTAGGTCACATGGGGGTTCACTTGATATAACAAAGGCTTATATAGGGAGAAGTTAAAAAGTATTCTGCTATAAAACCACTAAATTGTTCAAATCGGAACCCCAGGTCAATTGACCCTATCTGCTACTGATGACCTTAGGGTTAGGGTAGCTAGGTGAGGATATAGGGTCATTTTGTCCCTCTTGTTGTAATAGTGGATCTCTTAATTTGGTATTTCTTTGACATTTAGACAGGTATTTCAGTTATCAATGCTATGACTGTTTGTTTTATGCACACAACTTTTGACAGAAATATTGCTGTGAGGGTGTTTGCAGGGCTCAGTCATATCCCTGCTGCAGTAGGAGGGTGGTTAAAAAGCTCGAACATGACTATCTAATAGTTTCAAAATTACATGCAGTCTAATCACAGGTCTATTTTAGTCTTCAGCATCTATGACCCTGACATATGTCATCGGAAGCTTTGTTTCCTGCCACTTGAAAGATGCAAGCCGGGAACCAAACCAGGATGGCAGTAAAGTAAGACAAACGCTACAATATTCGGGGTAATTACTTTTTATTGATTTATCATGAGAATATTAAGTGAGAACCGTGCACACATAACACCTAAGGTATCATAAATATATCAGAACATAACAATACTAATCCAAAACAGAGATTTGTAAATATCTAGTCATAAAAACTTGTTCATACAAAGTACATGTATATAATAAAACTGACACTTGTGCATACTTCATGAACTATACGAGCAATTCTAGCATGAGAAGGGGTTCCCAAAGGTTTATTATGTCTCAGAACACCACTCTGAACAAAGTTTATAACAATATGAATGCTCTAATATGAGTTGACAGAAAAACATGATGAAGTGGTATAATGTAATTAGGTCTGAACAGATGATACAAGAAATGTAAAATCCATTCAAGCATATGATGAAATGTGAAGTGCTTCACAACTTACATGTATTTACTGCCAACAAAATGAAAACATGCTCTACAATTATACTAAGAAAAAGTTAAGTGTAGATAAAATAGGCATATGGACACACTGTGTCGGTATCAGGCCTCAGGTACCCTCTGCACATATTCCATTCGCTGATTTTATATACAATTTACTCATGTATATGAAAACATTTTACCAGTGAGCATGTCTTGCAAAGGCATACAACTTGTGCAAGCTTTGCTCTGAAGTTTTGAAAAGAGTTCAGAATTAGAATATAAATAGGTTCATTATGTTTTCAGCAGTTTGTACAGACCAACTCAAAATAACTTAAAGCACTTTTCAAGCACTAATAAAGATAAAGACAAAAGTTTAAGTTAAAGTGATATCACCCTTCAAAGTGGCAATAACAATTTTAGAAAAAGACTCACATTTTACCACCTGAAAAATGAACATTGCCAAAATTATTTTAAACCAAACTATATGAATCTGAGTCAGTTTCATTCTCACTGAATACTGAGAAAACCAGTGAAATCCTAGTCAAAAATGAAGATCCCACCCTTTGTTTTAAGAACATTTTCATCATTATCTTTCAATAACTCAGCACAAATCAGTTTTACATGTTTCAGCATAGGTTAACTCAACATGGCAGTTTTGAAGGGTAATATAACTTTAAAGGACTGAAAAGCAAAATAAAATATCAATTCTTCTGGCACTCATTTCTATGAGTCAAACAGAAAGCTTTAAGCCCAGTTTTTCTGTACACATGTAATGTAATTTCTCACTTGGGCAGAAAATTACAGTGTATACTAACAAAAGCATATAGTTTTGCAAAGCCAAACTTCCAGACTACACTCAACGAGTACATCTACCTAAACAATGTCTGAATCAATTTCAGATTTTAAAAGCATTTTTTATACTATGACATAATTATGAGCAAACAACACATATAAGTATTACCATCATCATTAAAACAACTTGAATACACAATTTAACCACGAATGGGAAATAGGTCACAGACCTATTCACTAGACTTTAATACTTTCACCACATAACTAATGTATAATATAACAGATAAGATAGCTTTGTTTACAAAACCAGTGCAGAAATACACATTCAGAGTTAATTATTACAGGTTAAAAAGGAGTACATCATATGGAATAAAAACCAACTGCTACTTCTTGGCAAAGTGCCAACTACACTTCCTCTTATATTGAACAGTAATAGATTTCAGAGATGTTAGTATTAGTGATCAGGACTGTATATTCTGGTGACAGTTCCATGACTTCCCTGTGACAGTTCCGTATATGCTTATGCCAAGTTACTACACAGCAGTTTCACAATGTCTGCATTTTACAATAAACATGTTTGATATGTAATGTTTGCTGTGATGATGAGACTGTACTATCATGTTTTAAATGATGAACATACTTTGAGATTAGTAAAAATGTTTCATTAAGTTAAAAGCCATCAGTATGGTATACATGTTTCAAGTGCTCATCTCTATATGAATGAAACTACAAACAGAATGAAAGGCTGCCCTGCCAAAAATAACACAATAAAATAAAACAGAGAGGTCAGTTGACCTGATTATATATTACACTTTTCTCACAAAGCAAGAACAACAATGAAATAAGCTGCCATGAAGACAAATAAGCGGACAATGTACAATCTAATCATCTAAAACATAAATTAATGCCTCTAAAACACGGTAATACAAAACTATCTCAAGTAAAAAAAAACAAAACAAACTGAAACTTGTCGGTTTGGCAGTATGCTGTTTTGCTACATGTTATATTATATCAATCACTAATGCAATCATGTTTTCATACAAGAAAACCTTCTACTGACTTAGGAAAACTGCCTACAACCTGCATAAATGCATTTACAGATGATCAATCAGTGAAGATACAGGACATGTACTTCACATTTTACTAAAGGGTAACAGAATCAAGTGAATGAATTAATAGTTTTTATGATGCAAGTTTCACTCATAGATACATGACTAATGAGTATGGTTTAAAATTCATACACTGGTTTGTAAATCATATTTATCAGCACACTTCAAACTGAATGTTTGCATACCTTGAACTTTTCATTTGAAGACCATGTACTCAAATCCACTAACAGGCAAGTTATAATACATAATATCAAGAACAGAAAAATATTACTGTCTCTTTTGAATGGTCTAGTTTCATTCTTCCCTTTTATTTTCATTGACTTTTATTTTAAGAAACTCTCCAAGTTAAATACAGAAGAATAACCAAGTTGATGGTAGAAGGTAATTGTCTACCCTGCCATACTGGATATATAGGAACACATTGTTCTAGGTATGCTTTCAATCACATCTCACAACAATAAACTTCATACTTTTGCAGCTAGCTCATGTACTATAGGGAGGAATAGATACAGCATCTCCCACCAATATTTCCTCATCTGAACAAAACACCTCAAACCAGTGCTTCTACTACAGTTATGATTATCTATGAAACAAACAGAAAATCATTTCAGCAAATATGGTAGATGTGCCATTTCATTTACTTTCAGTTTTCATCTTCTATTAAATTTTCTGAATTTCAAGGGTCCCATGCATGAACAAATTAGATAGTTTATAGTCCCAACCAACCCATGAACAAACAAATTAGATAGTTTATTGACTCTACCTACCTAGGTAACAAATTAGATAGTTTATAGTCTCGATCGACCCATGAACACACAAATTAGATAGTTTATTGACTCGACCTACCTATGTAACAAATTAGATAGTTTATAGTCTTGATCGATCCATAAACAAACAAATTAGATAGTTTATTGACTCGACCTACCTATGTAACAAATTAGATAGTTTATAGTCTTGATCGACCCATAGACTATGAAACAGACTGTTGAGACTACCAAGCACTGATTTCAGGAGTCCTATTTCCAAGGGTTTATACGTTTATGATGATGCTCTGTTTTCTCAATGGTTTTTACAATATAACACAGAGAAATAAGCATGTGATGTTCCTCTACAGGTCATCGTCAAATATTTCCACGCCAACAGTATACATTAACATAACCAGGACAATGCCGTATTTGTTCTATTCTCAATATACTAATCTCTTTACACTCGTAGAAGATCAACTCACAGCCATATTTCTTATTTTCATGTTTACCTGTCTGTTAAACCAAAGCAATCATACCTGTATAAATCCATAATACTTGTCTACCAGCAAATAAGTTCCCTAGTAACAACAGGTTAATAGAGACATGTACTATACACTATCATTTTGACCTTGATACAATCCATTTTCACCACATTGGCTCTCAATTCTTTCATTCACAGTGCAAACATATATATATATATAAGAGTTTGTGCTGAGCACTAGATTTTTTAAAACTATATAATTCTAAATACACAACACAAAATGTGATAGTCCTTTAAGGACAGGTTATAATATGTCTATTTACTCAATATTTAAAGCTAACGTAACCATGACGATCACCAAGTACCGGTACTGAAATACAAGATGTGAGGTTTGTGTGACACCATGTGGCAGAGACTATGCTTGTGTATGGTATGACCATGTAGAGTCTCATTTGAGTTTCTTGATGGAGGATTTAAGAATATCTATACGTTCCTGATTGTAACACCGCAGTTCCTCAAGCTGCCGCTTGTTCCTTAGCAACTCCTGAAACAACAACAACAATACATAGTAAGCAACAACAACAACAGCAGCTATTCTATACAGTAAACAGTAGATAAAAAGACAGATCAGAATTGTTTTAACTGGTGGGAAAGTGTCACCTTCTAAAAAATAACAAATTGTAAATGTTAACTGAGTACAATGTATTACTACAAAATATGAATTTACACACATAATTCTATGCCACAAGTTGCAGAAAACTGCAGTATTTTTACAAAACCAAGTTTCAGCTTGATTTACTTAAGGCATTTACATTTACAATGTATGTACATGTATTATTGCTGGAGGTAATTGTAGTTATTATTAACTGATTACATAACAAATCATATGGAAACTGAACACAATCCTAAAATATAAAATAGCTTGATAGTGAACATACTCATGAATTTGAAATAGTAAATCCGGATCAACATTTACATTTATAGGGAGACATTGATAAAATAAAATAAGAAATGAGTAATTAATTTTATGGTAAATTTATTACGTTTTCATATTTTACCTCCATTCTCTGGCTGAGCTGCGATGCTGCGGTATTAAGCTTGGAGTTTTCTTCTCGTAATTTTCTGTTTCTTTCCAGTAATACCTGCCGTTCCAACTTCTCACCTGTATGGAAAATTAACATTCACTACAAGTATGGAAATGAGAAGCCAACAAAAGCTGTGTAAACTAGGATTGAAAAACTATTTCAAGAAATCACGTCACGCAAGCTTCCTTTTACATTTTACTTCCTAAAATGTCAGACATGAGTAATAGTAAACAAATAAGTTAACCTGAAAAATTGTAAATGATTCAAAGCATTTCAGAGATTGAAAGTTTACCCTCAATCGAAGGAATACTTCTGTGCCTTGTAAACCATCTTTCTATTGTGACATCTCCAGTCAGATAATTGAAAAGGTAAAGTTCAGCTAAAGGCACAGTGTCTTGACAGTCTAATGCATGCTTTCATTTCTTGATATTCTTAAAAAAATTTAAACTAACTTACCCTGATGATATTTCTGGTATGTTTCCATGACACCATCAACTCCGGGCCATGCCTCTACATTCATGGGTTGCCATGGCAACATATGCATGGATTTTGTTGGAGACAGATCACTCATTTTCTGACTATCACCTGTTTGAGAAGAAATATAGATGTTAATTGCAGCTTACATACAGTTCATACATTTACACCTCCAACCACAACCCCCAACTACATTCTGGCAATCAAAAACATGTTGACACAAACTTTAGTAGAATACAATTTCTGTCAAATTTCAAACGAAGTAGGTATGGCAGGGAACAGAAACATTTTTCATAAATATCACCTAGTTTAAAATCTAGGTCAGCAAGGACAACCACTGATTAGACTGGATTCAAATCAGACATGCAGAGTAAAAAAACATGTTAACCTTATATACTAGCCTGCATTTGAGAGTCTGAGAGTTGAGAATCAAATTACACTAAGCTTTCTCAAGCTAATTTTTGTTTGTTAAGTTTTTCTTTACCATTTATTGAAACTATCAGCAAACTAGACCTATCACTAAATGTGATTAATACCCCCAAAAGACTGCTTTATAAACTGAGGAAGTTCGTAGTAACAGA
>JAUMHA010375733.1:0-12890 GCA_032359765.1 Saxidomus gigantea
ATGTGAAAAAAAACAAAGGGCCATAATTCTGTCAAAAATGACCAAATCACAAAACCCCGACAATATGCGCCAGGGCATTTAATGACAATACTTCTGTGAAAGTTTGGTTGAAATCAGTTGAGAAATGTAGGAGTTGCGCACAGAAGAAATTGTTTACGCCCACCCGCCCGCCAGCCGACGTACCTCAATCTAATAACCAGGATTTTTCCTTAGGAAAACCTGGTTAAAAATATAAGTTATGCTTATTTGAATTTAGAAACTGTGAAATTGAAATTTCCTCATTGGTATCTTATTATATACACAGTTTATTGTTATTCTGAATAAATACAGTTGAAACTGTGGTACTTGACACCTTAATTAGTCAGTCACTTGTCTCTGGAAGTGGATACTTATGTAACCCAAATGTCCTTTTATAGAAATGAACACCTTGTTTTTGAATAATGCCACTTTTTGTGCATCCTCTGGCTGTGTAACACAAGTTTGACTGTATAGTCTTAGCATGTACCAATCTTATAGTCAGTTTGAATGTTTAATTGCATAAACATGTATCATAATTACAACAGCTTTGACTGCTGCATACATTTTATGTTACTATCAATTTTTATGAAAACAAACTTTTTGTAGTCTTTTTTATAAATTAAACTTTAGAAGATTTTGGTATTCTAGTGTGCATGCTGAAAGTCCTTTTTAAGTTGGAAATCAAACAAATCCATTCCCCGCTACTCCACTAACATAACAAATGGTCTTTCAGATGATACCTAAAGAATTTGGGGGTGTCTCTGGCACGGAGTGTCCTGCATCTTACACTATACCCCGAAACCTATTATAAAACTAAACTCTTCTGGGGGTGTTGGCGATATTATCTCAAGAAATATACTGTTATCTAGTTGTTGATGTACAAACATTTTAGTTAAAAAGTTGCAATCAAACTTGTGTATTACCCAGAAACTGAGCCAAGCTACAGTTAACAAGACTTTGTCGCCCAACAGTACTGCATCATGTGAGGATTCTATCTCCCTTGCTTTACTAAAAAGCATATCTGTGCTAAAATAGTGCCACTTGGACACCAGGGGCTGGGCTCTTCCTCTACAAAAACAAGCTCAAAGATGGTTGATTTATCTATGCTCAACTTTATTTGGCTGCAGTCAATTGATATTCATCCAGTCCACAGTTATATTGTTTGTAAAGTTTCCACTGTTAGTTTCAAAAGCACTTGATTAGCCAGAAGGGGGACTATTCTGGCTCCTACTCTACAGTATCCATTGTGTGAGTGGACCTTCACCATGACAACAATAACAACAAAACTATCAGTATCAGTAATTTGGCAACTGCCTTTATCTATTCAGATTGCACGTTTAAAGCAAGTTATCAAAGAACAAACAACAAACATTGCTGTGATCACATGCCTTTTTCAATATGTGGATCATGATAAAAACATTCAGAAACATTACCGGTATATAAGGTAAATACACAAATAATCCAAAAATAATCTATCCCTCATTTTCATTTGTATAAAGTATGTGTATATAAAAATATATATTTGATTTGTCAACAAAAAAGCATTGCATTCAGGCAGGGGTGTTCATAAGTGGACAACAAAAAAGCAAGTGAAACTCTTGGTACAAAATTGCGATTTCATGCCTATTTTTTGCATGTTATCTTGAAACCCTAGTGAGTTGAAACTCTGCTAGGTAAGCATTAATGAAGAGATGCTTGAAATACAACCTTAATACTAGACACATTTTTTTGTTGCTTCTTTAACTTTGAAAGAAACACTTTTACTAGTATGTTGAACAAGAAACTTACCAAAAATATGGCTATCATGCTATTATGGGCCTTTTGGCTACATTATTATTTGAACATTATATCTTGATTGGACATGTCAATTCATCCAGTAAATGTAAATTCATGGACAGGTATCACTAAAATAAGTGTATGTTAAAACTTGATTCAAACAGGCCATGGTATCTTTTGTTTTGATATCAGTAGTGAATATAAAGATGTCAAATACATAAAAAAAAACAAGTTGATAAGGTATTGCCAGGCAATACGAGGTCCCCTACCAGTTTCAAGCAATCTATAAAGAGGGGTGTAAACATTTATGATATATATTGGTAGAGGGTAAATACAGACCAGAAACTAAATTACATGTAGTAGTGTTTGAGCCCCAAGTGGGACTTTAACCTTGGGAGGTGCCTCGTTGCTGTGAATGACACATGGGTAACATTTATGTGAAGTTATATCAACATTGTGTCCATGCATGTGGAAGATACAGACAGGACACAAATTTGCGGACGGTTGGACAGACGGATGAAACAGCACAAACCTAAAGTCCCCCAACTGGTCATATGACTGGTAGGGGACTAACAATTGTAAAAAGCAAAACTTGCATTTCAAAATGCCACACATATCACATTATTTTACCATATGCAAAACAAGCATTATTTACATAGCAAGAACATACAAACAAAAAGCCAGAGTCACTTGCCTGAGGAAAATGTTAGAGCCCTTTAAGTATATTTGTACAATGTTAATAAACTAGTATTCTTGAATGCAACCATTGATTCCGAGTATTGACCTAGTTTGCATGTTACTTAAAATGCTACATGTTATACTGTTGATCAGGTCTGCCGGCCATAAATATCAACTTGTATTCTTCCACAATTTTTCTTTTTGCCATTTTTTCGTGAAAAATAAAAATATGTGTTTAAGAAATTAACGAAACTTTGAAGACAAATCATTCCTAATGATTCATGATGCTAGTTTGAAAACAAACATATCAGCTCCTTAATAATTCTTATAATATTTTGCACATTTTTTGGACACAAAAGTTACTAAGTCTTTAATAAAAACCACTACTGAAAATAAAGGACTTAAAAAAAGGGGGGTGACAACATGTACATCACGCCACCTAGACCTGGAAGCCTAGTTGTTTTACATAGACAGCTGAACATTTAGGTCTACAGGAACTCTGCTTTCACTAGGATGATATTTTTGACTGGACAAACCTATGAACAATAAACATGCAGACAGAAAACACATCTACTAACCTGAACTCAGGTAGCTAACACATAAAACATAACTGTTTGACAAAAATAATAAACAAATTGCACTTTGAAGCAACAAGGTAGAGGAAAGTCTTTCAATACCCCCTTTCTGACATAACAACAAACAAAAGAAAATGTAACAATTTCTACACGACGATGGCATTACACCATCCCTTTATTTCACATTCACTAACAAAAGGGCCATTATGGCCCTAAATCACTCATGTAGGACAGGCAGCTAAGATGTAACCTAGTGACCTACTTTTGACACAAGATGACCCTTGGATCAAACCCATAATCATACTCATCAGAGATCATAAAGTCATACACATTCTGTGCATTAATTAGTAAGATTAATGAGGAAATGAAGGTGCTAGATTGTTAACATGGTTACATCAGGGGCCATAACTCTCGAGGCATTAATCCAATCAAGGCCATAATCAAACTTTTATGGGATTATATAGTCATACACATTTGTGCTCGAGTGTGAACATATTTAAATACTGCAATTTTTGTTAAATCTGGGGTCATGAATCTGATGGTACTAATCCAATCAAACCCATAATTGAACACATCCAAAATCTCACACAGTCACATAATATTGAAGTAAGTATTACTTCAGAAATGTGAGCGCTAGTGTGTAAACAAACCAAATGTTGACGGATGACAGACACCAGGTGATCACAATAGATTATGTGAAACCAAGTAATTTTTACAAACACTCAGTGCATTATTCATTCTAATGATTTTCAAATTTTGCATGGAATTCAGTCCTTATCCCTAACCTTCATATGCCAAAATAACATGGATTATTTCAAACAACCCATGGACATTTGTGAATAGGAATACAAAAATTACAATACTGTACATTTCTTTTAAAACCACCATTTACACTTTATCACGTATCATTCCAATTACAACAATAGCCATTAAAACGAAACATTTTCAAAAAAGAACTTGGAATGTCTAAAATGAAAATCTGACTGTAAATTCACTGACAGTTCAAAAATTGTTACTTACATGTAGTCAATGACATTTTGTTTTCAACATGTTTTATGAATGTTTAAATCAAACTTTTTTCTTTCTGCTGCATTCTCAAAACTAGATATAAGTGAAGTTTTTGGTAATCTTCCAACAACAACAACCTGTTTATAAATGACAAAGTGCTTCAGACAAGTATTAAAGGGGCATACCCAAAAACTAACAGGTTACTTTCTCAAACTGGTTAAAATAGGCGTATGCACATAAAATAACAAATAAATGCATTTTTGCAATCTAGAAATGTCTCGTTTCTACACAAATTCCAATATTGCACCGTGTAATAGCAAATGCTATCAACAAAAGAAATAAACAAATAAAATGAAGAATTTACAGCTTTACAACACGTCTTATTTCGCTTATTTTACAGGTTACTACAGTAACTGCTTTTTGGCTGAATCTTTATCTTTTGGTAAGATTCTTTCCATTAATGTATTGTTTTTTTTAAAGTTGTTTCAAAATGTATAAAGTTTTAGGGTATGCCCACTTTAATAACTGAATATGTAGATATATCCCCAAAGCTTCTAATTTTTGTGATATTTGTGGAGATTGTCTGTCTGTGAGTTTGTGGAGTAAGAGTGTAGATATCTACATACATATCATCATTTACTTTCATCATTACAATACAGAAAACTCATATGCAATATTTCCTTAATTAAATTCATACCCACTTTTTCATATTTTTTACACTGTATGGCTGTACAATGTCTTCATAAAATATCTATAAAAAAACACACAAAAAAAACAAAACTTTCAGTAAATGCAGCTATTCTATCTGAAATTCCTAAATATTATTATGTGAAAACTGAGCTTCAGTATAATCACTTCATTTTTAGGCACTTTCAAACAACTTTATTCTACACACAGGAAAAGGTATTTCAATATTTGATACTCTCAGACTTTCAACACGTCAAAGTACTGGTATTCAGTAATTTTAACTTAAGAAATGTAACATGGTTCCCTATGACTTATTTATAATTTGTGCAAATTTTGGACAAGAACATCAAAAACTACCCAAATGCTTAAAAGTAAGTGTTCTTTTGAAAAATAATTGTGCCTATTTATATTCAGAATTACATTTTTGTCAGAACAGAAAAGAGTCAGCAACTTGTACATGTATTTATTAACAACTGGTAATGTTTGCTTGGTACATAGAGAACTCTGTACAATGTATGTTTTCTCTCAGTAAACATAGAACTGGGTAGAAACTGTTTCCCTTTTTAAGTCCTAACATCAGCTAGTGTATATTGAATTTATTCATTTGAACTTTTCTTGAAAACAAAAAACAAAAAAACGATAAAGACCCACTCATCAGACCTTGTTCAAAACTAAACAAAAAATCATTATTTAGGCTGTAAAATTCAGCATGAGTATTTGTGGATGATACACCGTGGTGATATTTTAAAGGAAGACATTTGGCTATTTAATCACAGACGAGTAGGAAATGCAATGGACGTTTATCAAATCTGGATTGCTGATTTTTCCCAAGTATTTCTTTGTTTTTAATATCCGGAATTAATTCACGCCATGTGGTGCACCTGAAAAAGCAAAAATTGAATTTTTTTACTGCTAACATTTCATTTAAAATTATCACGACTAATAAAGACTGATATTAAAAAGGAATATAACTATTCAAGAATGAAATTTGGCATCAGTACCACTTTCTTTGTTCTTTGCCCAGCCTCTACACTTTGCCCAACATCCAAATTTCGAGATTTAAAAGAATTGTAAATATATGCATTTTTACACACCCTTCCCTTGTACTGTGTCTAATTGTTTTAGTCTTGTCATACTTTATCAAAATCTATTTAGTACATATTACTACAATACCTTCATCACCCAGCAGCCTCTGTCTCTCCCCATCATCCCCCTCCGGTCTCTGTAACGGCTTAAGCTCTCTCCTTTCCTTTCTACGTCTCCACCATGGCATGATTATTATATCATTATACAATGACATACCAATTATCAACAGTACGAACCCTAAAATCTGAAACAATAATGTACATGGGTTATACAGCTGATTAGCAAATTATATGTTAACAAATACGTTAAACTTTTATATGAATTTCTCTTGCAATCCTTACTCATTTTAATTCTCAAGGTCATGATATAAGTGATTTCAGTTTTATGCCTATAGATACTGTAAATAATGATATGGAAAGGCTATTATGGGAAACGTTGAAAATCCCGGATGGTCTGAACACCAGCATTTTGTATCCAGTTTAGATCCAGATCTATGTTCTAAAAATATTCAAAGCGTTTATGTGCTATTTTGCATGTTGACGTTCGCGTCCCTCTTACGGATGTGACGTCATATTTGTTTATAGACGTTTATTCTGAAAAAGGCTTTACCGCCAAACATGTTGATAAATGTTTAAACTTTTAGTGCATTTATTTTCTTTTTCCATATTATCTTACAATCCTAGTACATTTACAGCAAAAAGTAATGACCTTGTAGGTTTTAAAAAGTATTTTTCAGGTGAAGATAATTCCTACCATATGGCTCAAACAAATGTCTTCCAGATTTTTAGTTTAACACACTTTCATTTGGATGACCTCGGAGGATCAGTGGTTCGAGTTATTGAATTGAAACCACTCAACTTTTCATTGATTGAGGGTCATGGTTTTAGGTCACACTTCCTACCATGTCTCTTCATAGTAGAATGATGGCAGGTTTCTTACAAAGGATACACATCTTATACTGGTCCTTTTCAGGAATAACTGTTGGGTACAACTGCCCTCTTGTAAACAACCGAAATACTGTTGAAAACAGATGGAAACCTAAAAGGAAATCAACATTTCGCCATTCTACTTCCAATTCTGAAGTAACAAAACTTAAGAGAAAAATTTTTGAATACTTCTTTTCAAGTTAATACCAGTAATTTAAAATATCACCTGTAAGTATTGGAAATCCTGCCAGCGTAGAGCAAGTGTGACGGCCCAGATGACAAGTGTTCTGACGCTATCTAGCACCATTCTTGTTGTAGCACTGAGTTCTCTCGTTACACTGATACCAGCAAAATTAAAGAATGCTATACTCAATATATTACCTGGAAAAAAAATATACAAGTTTGATACCATTAAATTAAACTGTTTTCAATACATCAACATTGTAATACTTAAAAATAGCAAGAGACGTCACTGTAAAGTGACCTATATATCGAAGAACCCAGGTATTCAGCACAGCATGTCGTTTCCATGTGCTAAACATTTGCACAAAGTTATTTAACATTCAGCCATGCATGACAATAGTACAGTCCAGACACATCCATCTTACACAGTCCAAATATGCAAGACCCCATCCCTTGTCACCTCTAAGTGACCTTGACTATAAATGTAGAAACCTATGACTTGGAAGCTAGATTTACATGTAAATGAGTCACAATTTTCACCAGCTAAGCAGCTGTTAGAATTGAAGAACAATTTATTTTCGTTATGCTAGGCAAAAGATAGATTTGAAGTCACAATTTTCATTAAGACAGGCAGAAAACTAATCAAAGTCAGAAATTAAACCTTTCATTGCTTTATGCAAAACATATGAACTAAAGTCTCAAATTTCTCTATGTTTAGCAGAATTTAGACAGTATGTTCTTTTCACTAAGTTATGAAAAAGTCAGACAGACTCCAAGTAAACTGGTCACAATGTGCCACTAAGTTAGGCAGATTTTAGACATTGAGCTACCAAGCATCAGGCATCATCAACAAATAACTTACCAACTGTTGCTAAAATAATTTTCCAGTTGTTTCCCATCTGAACAAAAGCATCTTCGGCATTCTCGAGTCGGTTCCCAGCTGTATGACTAAAGCTTCCGGCATTGATATAGTAGAATGGTATCAGCAACAGTCCAAGGACAAGACCTCCCCACAGACCTGACAAACATAAATACTGGGTCAGAACAAGTTTGGCAGTGCATTGTTGTATTTTTTCCAGACATAAATGACATAAGAAATTACATTGATAAATGACATCACTTTCAGTTGCTCTCCTACAATTTTTCCTGAAAAAACATAATTTCTTCAAAGGTATCTAATTAATGTCTATAAATTAGGTGAAAACTGATGTAAACTGACAAATAGATAAACGTTGTAGAAATATAACTGTTACATGAAAATTTGCACCAAAAAAATGACATTTCAGTGCAATCTCAAAGTATTCTCTGCAAGTTTTATTTTATACATTAACTTTAGGCATCAACATGATGTTAAAGATCTGAATACATTGTGAGGAAGATATTTTGTCCCCAAAATTTTTATCAGCCTAATTCAGGAAACAAATTGATGTCAGTTTTATTTTTCAACGTTAAACAGTGTAGAATCTAAACAAGGTACATAGAGGCCATGATAACAAAGTACTTGAAAAAAGAATGAAGATATTGATTCTCCTTAACACTTCAAAAGTGATATTATGTTAACTGTTTCTACCTTCACAGCCAACTGCAGCAAGTGGCTGTACGTTAAAACGGCCTATGACTCTTTCTTCATAAACCATCTGGACTGATACAATCACTTGGGCCATTATAATCAGTAAGTCACCTGCAAAAAATAGAAAATAACATACTTTGAAATGAAATGCCTAACTAAACAAGACAGCCAAGATGGCCCTATATCACTCACTTGGGTACCAATGGCCATTATACAAGGTCAATAACATGGCAGTAGGAGACAAAGGAAAAGTACTTTACAAGAGCTTTAGAGGTACTTCCTTACAAAAGTCTATATAATACAAATGGACCCTGGGATGAGCCCAATTTTGACCCCAGGGGCACAATTTGTAAATACTTGATAGAGGACCATCACACAATGCTACACACAAAACATTTAATAAGCTCTAAGTGTAACGATTTCTGAAAACAGGTTTTTAAAGATTTACTATATATTTCTGTGTAAAAACATGACCCCCAACATTCCATGCAGGGCCATTTTAGACCCCAGGGGCACCCTTTGAGGACCACCACATAATGGTAATCCCAACGGTACAATTAAACAATCTTGATAGAGGATCACTAGACACTATCACAAACCAAACATCTATGCACTTAGCCTTGCAGCTTTAGAAAATAATTTTCTTAAAGTTTTTACTATTTGTTGTCCAAGCCAAAACTTATTCTTGTTCTGAGCACTGATCTTTGACCTAGACTCATCCTACAACATGAAGAGCTTGAGGCGGGGGGAGGGCGGGGTCTTCATGTATGAAAATTTATCTGATCTCTGAAAAAAAGCATACAAACCAGCTATGATTCCATTTGTGTTAGTATTTGCGTTATCTTTGGATCCAAAAACAATATCAGCAAGTCCTACCAGGAGAAGTCCTACCAAAACTGTAAACATTCCCACCCACATATGCTTCTTGATCACACGGCCAAGAAAAGCCACGGAGAGTAGAGCAGTGAAGATAATTACAGCACCTAGAAAACAATGCAACATGTCAAATGTAAATGTCACACTTTGTTGTTATAATGTTACACCAACTGATACAGGTTAATACTCTGTACTTCCTGTTGTCAAAACAGAACAAAAAATTACATAAAATGTAACTTCGTATGTGAAGTTTACCACTTCATATGCATGTAGGTGGGTAAATGTCATTTGTAAAGTTCACTCTTTATGTTTATTATATGACACCTCTTTTAGGAGCTTCTTGCCTTATTGAGTTAATCCAAACTTGGCAGTATGAGGACTAAGAAATACCTGTGCTAAAGCAGGGGTGACCCTTAAGGCCCATAAGGGATATAAGCTGCGGCTCCTTCCTGAATACTGTAAAGGACTTCACAACCAGGGCGCAACGTTTTTTTAAAGATGTACATGTTCAATAAATTATGCTAATTCACAATACCATAGGAACCAAAACAAACTGGTCTTAATCTGGTTTAAAGTTCCCATATATTCAACATAATTATATTCAATCTTCTTACACACCTAGAGGCAAATTGTTCTGCCTGTCCACGCAGTCTGGATGTTAGAAAGAGTGATCATTAAATTATCTGAGCCAATTATAAATAAATTTTGATAACCAGTTCCAGAGAAATAGAATTTTAATGTTTTCATATTGAATATAGAAGGAAATAACAGTTAAAAGGCAATTACTAAGCCAATTTTGACTAAAGTTGTGTGTGTGTGTCCCTGCATTATGCTACTGTATACTCATTTGAGATTCATGACATTCTTCCTTAGTTATAGCTCCAGACATACAGAAAGAGCCAACACAATATCCATCTGCCTTTGGCAAGGGATTGTGCAAACTAATAAAATTAGCTTTTGTAACAGACGTTTATTGTAAATGCAGATGGAGAAGATAAAGTAGAGCCCCACTGAGGCATAGTGGTAGTGCATCGTCTCCGGAGCAAAGAGTCCAGGGTTTTGATTTCCACTAGTGCTACTGCGGTAGTGTCCTTAGGCAAGACACTTTCATTCCAAATTGGCTCTCTCCTTTTTCAAGGCTGATTTCATCTGGAGTGAGTCTCAAGAGTGATCAATTTAAGTTGTAAGAACTTGTTTCGCAAGAATTATGAATAAATAAATAGGTATAAATCAATATGGCTTAAGATCAGTCTTGGATGGTTTCAGACAATGACCTGAACCATTCTACACTTCTCATACCTCTCAACATCTGGAAGCTCGAAGCGTAGGTTAAGTTTAGACCTATGTACATGATGGACGTGCCACACATATCCAACATGGCTGCCGGAAAGAAAATCAATGGATTAAATGACCTTGGCTGGTTCTCATCTACATTCTGTTCTCTACGACTACACGACTTGATCAAGAAATAGGCTATCAAACAAGTAAACTCCCCAATAAACATTCCTACTGCCTGAAATAGAAAATACAAACTAGCACTGAACCTTTTTAAAATAACCCCACAAACGTGCTTTTTTACAAGAATTGGCTTCTCTCATTACCTTAACCTCAATGACTATGTAAGTAACATCCATGACGTGCTCATTTGAAACCAAGTATGTGGTTTCATGTAAGTCTTCAAAGGGCTAAGGAGATATAGTCTCATGACCCTTGACCTCAAAATGTGACAGGGACCATGATCGTCTCCGTAAGATTACACCCTGACCCATCTTTAAAAGAAAATCCTTCAAGGGGCTTATGAAATATAGTCTCATGACCTTTGACCCCAAAGTGTGACCTCGACCCAGCAGGGTTGGAACATGGGATCTGCACGTTGCATTGATAAGATTTACATTAGACACAAGTTTAATGAAAATCCTTCATTGGGGATAGGAGATATGGAGCAGACATGAAAAACCAATGACCCCTCACTGTGACCTTGACGTGACAGGTTTGGAAAATGGGTTCTGCACATCGTCTTGATGAGTTGAACATGTAACTCAAGTTTCATGAAAATCCTTCAAAGGGTTCCCAAGATTTGGAAGCGGCATGAAAAATGAATGACCTCTGAGTGTGACCTTGAGCTGACAAGGATGAAGCCTTGGCCCTGTGGTATAGGAACATGGGTTCCTCATGTCAACTTGATGAGATAAAAATTTTACCAAAGTTTAATGAAAATACTTCCAAGGGATTCAATAGATATGGAGCAGACACAAAAACCTTCGACCCTTAAGTTTGACACTGACCTTGAGGTGACAGGGTTGGAACATGGGTTCTGCATATAGCCTTGATGAGATGAACATTTGACCTAAATCTTATAAAAATTATTCAAGGGGTTTAGGAGATACTGAGTGGACACGAAACCAACAGACAAGCTGACCCCTTTCCAAGC
The DNA here is from genome assembly GCA_032359765.1 of Saxidomus gigantea. Lineage (NCBI taxonomy): Eukaryota > Metazoa > Mollusca > Bivalvia > Venerida > Veneridae > Saxidomus > Saxidomus gigantea. Next base: position 11,815 of record JAUMHA010375733.1, read on the forward strand.
TTTAATACCAATAAATGTTAGTTTAGTTTAGTTCATACTAATTTATTTTAGCTTGATTGTGAAGAAAGCTTGTAGCTTATCGTGTCACTCTCAAGTCCGCTTCCAGGAATAACCAGTACTGGTTTCATAATTATGAGGAGGAATGGTTGTGACCCTAATAGGGCTCAAACCAGCAACCACCGGGAGGCTCCTAGAACTCATTTTATTATATTCTGGAACGTTGGCAAACAGATGTTTTTCCACTCTTTTGTCTATATGGAACCAATGTATATCAAAAACATTGGAAAAAATGAACATTTTCAGCATATGAATGACTGTAACCCTGAAACTATGTCAAACAAACTTGAATGGGAGAGAGTATGTACACATGTCAACCAATAAGTTTCACTGTAAATATCAAATATGTTTGAACCAATTTCTCATCAAATTGATACCCTATGAAAATCTCAATATGGTAAGGTATAAAACTTGCAAAAACTTACTTGCAGGAAAGGATGATCAAACTTCCTACTTGTTCCATCTGATCCCACAGCGTCTTGTCTGTCTGCCCATCTGTAACAGACAATGCAATGTTGTATCTAAAAGTAGCTAAACAAAACCATGACTGTGTATTAACTGTCGGACACCTTTGGGCTCTGAATTTCAACCCAATCCTTTTTTTATATATTTTACATTTTATATACTAATTTATTTATTCTTGATTACAACTTAGATTAATTGCTCTCAAGATATTTTACATTGATTGTAGAACCACTCTTAACGACTGTTCATTGAGTTCTATCCAGTACTCGCCTCGAAAGAAACAAGGAACAGAGGAGGTCGGTGGTCAAAAGAGACTGCCTGGATTCGAACTATACCATGGTGCCTCACAAAACCCTTCTTCAATCACCCTCTTTTGGTAAAATTTTCATCAAGCAGGAAAAACATTTTCTATCTGATATGACAAACAACAGAATCTAATAGCTATTATTTAGACTTAATTTAAAATCTCATGAAAAAATCAACAATAATTCGAGTGTTTTTGGGTCGATTGTTAAAATCGAGCCAATGTTAACATAGTATATTGGCCTTACGGC